>JAXGGA010002457.1:0-122085 GCA_038373865.1 Uloborus plumipes | reverse complement strand
TTTCCGCCAGTCTTCCTCCGTTTGTAGTGTCCTCGAGAAAGTTCAAACCTATCCTTGTGTTGTGCCATACTTATTACAAAGACATGAAGTATCAAATGAAAATAAAAGCAGGGTAAAACAGAACTGTTCACAAAACTGAACATCAAAAAACTTACCCTTTTTTAATCCATTGTCCATAATTCGGCATCATGGCGGAAAGAAGGAAAAGGGTGTTCCCCCGTTTGCGTTCTCCTCGCTCGGCGGTCGGCGCGCATGCGTAACTGCGTAGTGTTGATTGGTGTTATCAATGGAATGGAGCAGAGTCACGCTTAAAATAGCCCTTTGATTTTATTGGAAATAACCGGTTTTGAAGAGACAGAAAATCGTTTTATGATGATATACTTTAACTTTTTTCTACTAATTTATTCGTTATTTCAATTCAAACAAAGTAATATTTTCCTTCCTGTATTTGTGGAACATTTGAGTAACAGGACCGTCTAAAATTTGAATTTTTCGGAGACTTGAATTCAAGACCAATTAACTTGGAAAAAATAAGTCACCAAATTGTCTCATTTTTAAGCACATCACTTTTAACAGTGTAACAAATATAATTATACAAGCTTCAACGCATTGTCAGTAACATTTTCAGAGCTAGACTATAGTCATGTTGTTAATATTGTTAACAGTGTAAAGTTTAAACTCGTCCATAAGACGTATCTAAAATTCCTTCTGATTTGAAGAAAACTAGGAAAACCATCAAGACATTTTACTTAGATTGGACATCGACTACTTTGATAGATTCCATTTTACAAAAATGCGAACAAATTTCTTAACAGTTAAACTAAATGTAATAAATAAATACATAAAAAATAAAGAAAACAGTTGTAATTTTTGGTAGCTGTTATACATATTTCTTTGTTTATCACAACTCATTCATTATGTAACAAGCTACCGTTATGCGTTAAAACTTAAAATACCCTCAACTAATTAATTTTTAAGCTTTTTAAATTTCTATCATTTGCTACAAATTTTTGTGACTCAAATGGTGGCTCACAGACGTATCTTATGAGCACATGATTTTTTTTCCTATATATTGAAATATTGACAAAAATATAGTGCAGCACAAGGGTATAATATTTGTTCAGGCATTATGTCATCGTAAACACGTTAAATCATAATATTAATTAGGATTCTTAAGGAAGTTAAAATAGACTCTCCCGAAAATATCAAAAAAAAAAAATAATAATAATAATAATAATAATAACAATAAAATTATATGTGTCAGTCAGTGTCTTCATTTTGATACTGATTAATCATTGACATTCGCTTATTCATAAAGATTTTAATTTCGTTATAAAAACATTGGGGAGTTTTTATTATTTCATGCACAACAGTACAGCAAAAATAAAATTCATACATTTGCGCTATTGCTTTGTACACTAAATATCTAAAACAGACTTGTAGGTCACCTATTGCATGTTCGGGAATTTCTTTCCTTTAAAAATGTATAGAGGGAAATTAAGTTAGAATACATGAGCAACATTTTAACATACTTTTTAACACGGAGGCAGTGAACATTGAAACAGCTTTTTGAATGATTTTTGAATTAATGAAATTTTATGCCTCTTTCAGGAAAGAAATATAAAGAGGATAACATTTACAAGTTAAGGAAAAAGAAGAAAATTCGAACAATAACGAATTACGTTCTATATTTTTAAACATAAAATCAATCAGACACAGCATTTATAAATGTGAGAAGTTCTAATAATAAGTGTTAACACGTTGCTTAGTTCAAACTCTAGCTACAATCACCGATATATTTTGAAATACTTTGTTCAGAAATAGCGCAATTATATCCAATTTGGTACAAAATATTAACGCAATTTCTACACAATCTCACTGAAACCCTTGCAAATAGTTAAAGAAGAAAAATCATTGACGTTCACAAAAATTTAAGATTTTCTGCCTTCGGATATATACAATTTTAAATTTCTGGCTATCTGGGTATCAGTTACGAGTATAAACTTTTAATAATATTAAGCTCGGGAAAACTTTGTAAATGCCTTAAAGGCGAAAGAATCTGATTCTTTTAGAAATAAAAAAGACCACCTCTTTCTTAAACTTTACTTCCTTTTAAAAAGTTTCAAAAGTAAGAGCTAACAAAAATGTTTTTCTTCTTGCATAAGTAATTTAATGAATAAGACTTTTTTTACCGTTATGAAAAAAAAATGGTATCGTCACATCTGATTAAACCAATAGTTTACTTAACGATTTGGTTTTAAGAAAGAATATACTTTGCTTGAATAATTCCTCGCAGCTACCTTTTCTGTATACAATAAATTTAAGCATTAGTTACTTAAGTACATATTGAAACACAAAAAAAAAAAGGTTTCATTAGTTTTTTTGTTGGTTTTTTTTAACCTACGTACTAGTGTATAGTTCAGTGGTATGTAATCCAGAATTAGCATTTTTACACATTGTTTAATTTATATTAGTCAAAAAAAAAAAAAAAAAACGCACAAAATTTAAGGAAAACCCTATTCTTAAATTGAAAATAATAATAGCTAAAACAACAGTGAAATTTAAGGTATTGACAAATTGATGATGTTTATTTTTTAAATAAGATGTATTTTCAGAATGCACGTAACATTCATCAATCACGCATTTAAAAATTTTCAAGACAGTATGTTTCGTAAGTTACGACTTATGATTTTTTTTCCAAAACTTTAATCAATCAAAAAAAAAAAAATCTCTGAGAATGCCTGAAATATTTGGGTTGAACTAAATGTTTTCTCACTCTTAATAATTATCTGTGTTTTAGTGACCTTTTACCTCTAACATAAACAGAAACTATATTCGTCCGTATTCATAATTAGTTAAAAACTAGTACTAGTCGTTATATTTTTGCTCTCCCCTGTTCAGCTTCTAAAAGTAAAGATTAACATTGAATTCTAAAATGTAGGTTTTTTTATTATATTGACTACTTAATAGTTGCAACGCATAAGTAGTAGAAGTAGTTGTATAAGTAGTAGAAATTATACAATTTTAAACCAAATGGAAAGAAAAAAAAAGAAATGCCAACACTAACACGATTTGTACTACTACATGTTTTTCAAAATTCCTTATATATTTTTTTTGAATGGTAATATCAAATGACGTATTGGCAATGCTATATTCCTGTTTGTGCAGTGTGAACATAAGTGACTTCAATTATAAGTAACTTATAAATAAAACAATAATCTATGCGATCTGGTGAATGAAATATGTACAGTATTACAACAATGTAGATATCGCATTTAGTGTAAGAGAAACTAAATACAAATATTTATTAAAACTCAGTGTTTAACCGAAATGTTTTCATTGTTTTTTAGACACTTTGAATGGCAATTTTTTTTAACCTCTATGAATACGGATAAAACGTGACAAAAATCGACCTGAAAGTACTTTCAGAAAAGCAAAGGGGATCGAATCTGTCTCTGAGCAAATATGTTGCATTTGGTTAATCTTTCCATTCCGCTTTGCTTGCATTGGCGGGATTGCTGAGTTTGCTCAGTGGTAGGTTGAGGGCTGCACAAATTCCCCAGCTATTTGTGAATCCTTGAGGACTATTGAAAGCGTCAGTCAAATGCGATACGGATTTGAACTGTGGATATTTATGTGCAGCTAAATTTTATTTTTCATGTACAATTTAAAGAAAACTGTTAGGACTGATTATTGCAATATTATCTTCCAAATGAAATCTTCATATAATAGGTAAATAAATGTATGTTTTTCTGTGTGTCTGTCTTTAATAGATTTGGAAAGTCCTTCGGATTTTACTGAAAATCCCCAGTCTATGTGTATCAGCATTGGTCAATATTTAAGGGGGCAGACCTGTTAAAAAAAAAAAAAAGACACATATGTTTTTTTTTTTCTCATTCCAATTTCAGCACCTTTCCCTTTAAATTCCTTATTCAATCATTCCTGGCTACGTGTGCATTACTATGCGTCTGATTAGGCATTTAAGTAAGTAAATGGCAGAATTCTAAGTTTTTAAACTTGTTAGTTTTTGTTCTTGTGTGAGTTTGCTATACAAATTTACACCATGTTATGATCACTACTTCAGAAACTTTTATTTGTAGCCAAGTGAGGACAGATACATTTTTAATTGGTGTGACTTAACGCATTAGCAAACTGGAGTGGTGACATCGCATTTAAGACCTGCTTGTTTTCACAATCAAATGTGTGACCTGATTTTGTCATGTCAGTGCACAATGTCGCATAATGTTGCTTAAAAAATGCAAAATTCTGTCTTACTGGCCGTTAAGTTGTCAAACCATTATTTAGATGTTAGAATATGGTATACTTTAAAACCATTGTATAAATTTACTAAAATATCAAGCCAAAATATCATTGAAAAGCAAGAAATCTCGCAGCGGTTTTTTTTAATACTGTGTTTACACTAGTTTTCTTGACTTTTCGTGCAAGAAAAGTGGATTTAAAAAGTACAGTTTTTTTTTTATTTAATACATAAAATTTAATTCAGATGAATAAGTACGTGTGGTTGAACACAAATGAAGGCATCCCATTTTCTTTTCTGATTATACATTTCTTAAAAATACGTCTTTCAACCCTAATAAATCTCATAAAGCGTTAGAAGCGTATTTTTTATCGATTTTTTAATCACAAATATATTGGCAAGAAGTAAATTATTGGTTGATAAAAAATGAATCAAATTGCATTTAAAGTCAAAAAAAAAAGCAAAAACCGAAAAAAAAAAAGAGAGAGAAAGAGGGAAGATAGAAAAAGAAAAATAGCTGGAAGGAACGTGAAGAAACTATTGTAGAGAAATTACCCTCATAAACAGCTGAAAACGTCTTTTAAAATTTTAAATTATTTCATTTAAATCGAAATAGTTCGAACTTAAAAAGAAAAGTAAGTATTTTTTAAAAGCTACTGTAATAAAAAAGTTTTAAGAGTATTCGTTATATAAAATTACTTAAAATGAAAGCTGTTAGAAAAATTAACTAGATAAGTTAGCAGAAGCGACCACACAAATTCATGAAAGTGCTTTACCATCAAAGAAATGCAAACTGCAAACTAAATAAAGAAAAGTACTCACACGTTGACTTAATTTAACTAAAAAAGCCCTGCTCTAACTTTCTAAAGTCATTAATTACGTTTGAAACAGAAGGTAACATTAAGCTACACTTAAAAATAAGGTGGATAAACTGAAATTTGTTTACCTTTCTTAATGTTGAACTGCAATTTTCACTTTGCGCAGTTAATTCAATAAATAAAGGAAGTCGTGACTTCGAAAACTTTAGAACCCTTAAAAGTTCCTTTAATTTCTTCCCGAAAAAGGAAGAAAATAGATCGCTTGTAAAAGGTATTTTTAACGCTTTGTATGTTTAAGGAAAAAATAATCAATAACAAGGAGCGCCATTTTAGAGTAACTAAATTAATGGAATTGCTTGAAATTTTTACGGTTTGTTTTAAAAGTATTTTCAATATTTTAAGAACTTCACGCAATATAATTTATGTGCGTGAACTTTTTTTTTTGCTTCCTGTAATAAATGGTTTAAAATTCTGTTTTATTTGTTAAGATATAATTTTACGAAAAAGTGAAAATTAACTGGTTTAATTGCTGAAATGGTGCAACATATCACTCTCTTTAGGAAGTTTCATTGAAATATAAATTTCTTTGACTATACTTCATCTGGATTAAAATGGCAAAGAAAAAAATTACGCTCTGACAGTTTAAAACATGGACTAATTTACACCAGAGTTCACGGAAGCTTATGTCTAGTGGTATTTTTAAATTTTAAAAATTTTATTTGGATGTTTTCATAACAGACGCAATGCAGACTATTTGTGTAGATCAAAAAAAAAAAAAAACTTCTGAAGAGAACTTCTGTGGTTTAGTACCAGTTTGATAATAGTAGAGAACGAAGCTACCGAACTACCGACACAGTGGTGCAGTGGTTAATGCCCTTGCCTCTGGAGAGCCCAGGATTAAAAACTGGATCCAGTCGGTGGATTTACAAGATGCAGAAAATCGACAGCGTCCATGTCGTATGATTATGCGGCATTTAAAAGATCCCGCGAGTACGCGTTCGGCAAGGATTATCTCTTGGAAAAATTAAAATAGCTCAGTTTCGCACCGAATAGAGCCCAGGTGCTTCCATCTAGTGGTGAAATGGCCCAGTGGTGTCACATGAAAGAATGATTGTCTGTCTCTAGTAGTGCACTAGGTCTGCAAATAGTTAGTAGCCAGTACTCAGCACCGATTTAAACAAGCAAGCACTGCCACAGAACTGTTTCATGTAAACTACATTCCTTTATAACGTTTAGTTTAGCGTTCTCTTCTACAGCATTATATTTTGAACAATAATTCTGTTCTTAGTCTTAAAAAATGCATTTTGGCTCACTACCGTTCAGAGTTACCAAAGACCTAATGCCATGTGTTCATATGGTACATTTTTTGATAACGAGTTTGCTAAAATAGAAAGTCCATATGTGCAAGAAACATATGGGTAAGAACATTTGGTAGATATATTGGGGAAGGATGTAACCTAGCACTTGAGTTTCGTTTCATTTTCAGGAAATTTATCAATTTTACTTTATGAGTGATTCCATACCAACTCACCAGAAAAAAAAAAGTTGGTCGCAAGACCAACTCGGATTTTCTTTTAATTTGGCACACATGTTGATCATATAGAGGCATGGAAAAGTCCAAATTGTTAGGTTCCTGCTCCACTTATTTTCTGAGATACATGCCCTCAAAGTTTGTCCGCCACGTCATAATACTAAAAAAGTGATGTTATTTAATCATTTTTTATAAAAAATCGTACTCATGCAAAATAAAAGTGTTAGATATCTATGGAAACTAGTTACTCCAGGCATTCAGAAAAAAATACTAAAATGTTCATAATCAAAATTGCTAAGATACAGGGCTCTTTGAAGTTGTAATCACAAAAACTCGATTTTACCGATTTTGCTAAAATTGAGGAATTTATTGAAGCCTGAGCATTATGCATTCATAATTATAAAGCACTAAATACTTTCTTGAGAAATTAATTAATATAAAGGAGCTCTAAATATTCATATTATAAGTAATACCCAATCTTGTGATTAGGATACTCCTGTTTTTAATTGCAGAATTTCTTGAATATCACATGAATATCAGGAAAATAAATGAGGTCTTTTCGTTTGATGTAGGATATTTTATGACAAATTTCATTTTATGAGCTACTAATTGAGCATGGTGATAAAAAGCTATTAATCCTCCTGTTTATAGCCATCAATCAGGAATATCCCAATCACAAGATTGGGTATTGTTTATGAGATAAATATTCGAAGCTCCTTTATTGTAACTGATTTATCAAGAAATTCTTTAGTATTTACCCCTTTATAACCTTGTTCTTTGTTGCAGTATTATTTTGTAGAAAATAGAATCTATGCTTTATAGTATCTGTGAACTAGTATTTTAGTGAATAAACTTTTCTTGTCAGTTCTTATCAGAGCTCAACACATGTCAGTTTTGTAAAGATCCGTACGGGAATAAATTAGTTGCACTAATTTTAATTCTTCAAGCATGGCTTTATATTAAAGTATTTATTTAATTACTTTGTAAATATTTAACTGTTAATAAGGTAAAATGGAATTCGATGCTGAAATTAATAGCTCTTTATCCCTGCTAAAGTGGTGGGTATACTAGACTGCTAAAGTTGGTGAAAATGCTAAAAAATATTGGAGCTAGAAGACCTGTTGGTTGATGCTATAATGGGGAAAAGAAGATTTATCACATTTGCTAAAAAGCAGAGTTTTTCTGCTACAAAAAAATTAAAAATACACATAAAAAATAGCATAAGAAGGAATTCTAGGATAATACTATGATTTATTACAAGTTGAACGTTTACAAATATAAGTATACATTGCTTGTATAGTAAATTTGGCCAAAGTGATTAGATTGTTGTGAATTCTATTAAAAAAATGCTGATCAGCAAAAGATAAACTTTGAAATATGGATATACATATGAATATGGCACTGCAAATATATTATATAACTTTAAACATAGTTATCAGTCACGTGGCAAAATTTTAAAGAGTTCTCTAAAAAGGTGTCAAATATGATTATTAAAGGAAAATACCTTTTTTTCCGTGCCCATCACAAGCATTGAGAGAAGTTAAATCCTTCACTGCGTAAAAATCAGTGATCGCTGGGAGGATGGAACTAGATGAAGCATTTCTCTCTCGGATCCTCAATCAGATGTATTTGCTTCCGGTGCACTTAAAAAATATCTTCGGCCTTTCGGCCCACAAAACACATCTTCGTAGCGATCTTCATTCGATTACTGCTTTTGCTGGTCTTTCTTAGAAAGGTAATTTTATTCTTTATGTCATGCAATTATTTGCAGAGTGGATCATTTCCATTGACCTCCATTCGTAGTTCCCGAACACATACAAGTGCCCGGGAGCCACAAAACACACCACTGTACACAACTACATCCACGAGAGAGAGAGAATGACCAAGCCAAAAATTGAAACACGCGGTCTCGCTAGTTAACTGAAAGGTTGCAGTTATACAGGAGCAACCGCCGCGCAGAGGAAGCAGAGAAAAAGTCCTTGCGTAATGAAGAGGAGAGCTCTGAAGGTACGAGACTCTTGTAGGATGCATGTAGGGAAAGTGAGAAATGATCGCTAGAGTTCTAGCAATCACCATGCTCAGTTAGTCCATCAAATGAAATTTACCATAAAATATCCTACATCAAACGAAAATACCTCATTTATTTTCCTGATAATCATGTGATATTCAAGAAATTCTGCAATTAAAAACAGGAGTATCCCAATCACAAGATTGAGTATTGCTTATAATATAAATATTTAGAGCTCCTTTATGTTAATTATTTTCCCAAGAAAGTATTTAGTGCTTTATAATTATGAATGCATAATGCTCAGGCATCAGAGAAATACTATTTCTTGTTTTCATCAATTATCTAATTTATTGTTCAATGATTTAATAAATTAAATTTCATGACATATTGGGTAGATAATACAGCTATTAATAAATATATCGTTATTTTTTGGTTTAATTAATTTTAAGTCCATGATAGGGGGAACAAAAGCATATGGTCGTCGCCTTAGCAATTTTCATTATGAACATTCTAGTATTTTTTTCTGAATGCCTGGAGTAACTAGTTTCCATAGATATCTATCACTTTTATTTTGCGTGAGTATGATTTTTTATAAAAAATGATTAAATAACACCACTTTTTTAGTATTTTGACGTGGCGGACAAACTTTGAGGGCATGTATCTCAGAAAATAAGTGGAGCGGGAACCTAAAAATTTTGGTTTTACCATGCCTCTATATGATCAACATGTGTGCCAAATTAAAAGAAAATCCGAGTCGGTCGTGCGACCCCCATTCGGTGAGTTGGTATGGAATCACTTTTATGCAAAATAAATCATTTGAATAATTGCAATGCTAGTTAGTTTCAACACAGTTCAGAATTTAAAAATATTCATAAAACTTGTGCTTTTTGGTAAACTGGTCACTTAGGATGCACGAAATATGTGAATTAGGGAGATTTTATTGATAATAAGCATTACTTATTTTTTAATGACAAGTTTTCCCATCTTCCACAAGCAAGGGGACATCCCTTCCCCAAATACCACGTAGACCTCTACCTCCAGAGTGAGACCGTGAGACCACACCCTTCTCAGAAAGAGAAAAATGCAAAAAAAAAAAAAAAAATCCCGCTCTCTAAAAATCATGGCGCAGAGCAATGAGCCCCCTCCTTCATTGGACATCCCTGTCAATGTATTAGACAAATAATGAAACTGTGCAAGAAAGTAGGTTTGAGGTAATGAACGAAATAGGACAATCAACCTTTCTCGTACGAGCAATAGGTGAATTAATTTCTACAGTAGAACCCTTCTCTTTGGGCACACATCAAAACTTTCTAGTTTTTTTTTTCCAATGATCATGCTGAAAGAAACCTCTCTTCCAACACTACTTCAGAACTTGCAATTTACAAATATTCTCCTGTCGCAAAACTGATCTCTTAAAGCTGCCCTATGATAATAAATAAGTTTAAGGTTAGTCTGGTATTTTGGGTTCAAAAAAATCGATTTTTTTTTTTTTTTTTGCTTAATTTGAAAGTACGATGTTTTGAGAATATACTGTGAAAATTTCAGACAGAAATTCGAAATAATTCGGGAGTTACAACGAGTTTTCTAGAGCGCCTCAAAGTTTGTTGTTGATTTTTAAACGCGCTTTTCTTAAAACATTGTTTTTCTAGTAGGCTCGGGTCCTAACTTTTTTCTACCGAATCGATTGCTTTCAAATTTTAACAGGCTGTTCTACACACTTATCGTTCTCGTCGGTACTAACGAGAATTTTTTTCACCCCTAACTTTTTATTTTACAACCCTCTTTTTGCTAAAATAAAAGGACTCTTTTTTTTTTAAAGTCCGCCATTTTGTTATTTACCCTTGAAATTTAACTTCAGTATTTCCGACCAGAATGACATGTCTTTGATTAAGAATAATCAAGAATATTCGATTTCAGATAACATCAAGAGAAAAATTCACCCGAGCCACCCACGTGTATTTTTTTGGGGGGGGGGGGTTACAACTTCGAATAAACTATTAAATTTTTTCAAATATTTTTTTTTTTTTTTTTTTCAATTTGTAAATAAAAACACTCTTGATATTCAAGATAATTCATTTTTATTTTCCTATAAAAAATCAACCTCTAAAGAAGTCATGAAAATAGGCATAAGTTACCAGACTAACCTTAAAGTAGTTGCAGATCAATTGTTTGCATATATTTTGAGAGTAATATTGCAAATATTATAAACATTTAACTTAAAATTAGTTTAATTTAAAAAATATAAGGTCAAACCGAATTTATCTGTTAATCTGCGTTGAAGTGTTTTCACAGTTGTGTATTATTGCTAATTTATCAGTATTATATATTTGATATTTTCAGAAATATTTTAAATAACTTGATCCTTTGCAACAATTAGAATTTATTAATGCATTTGATGATAAGTTATGTGGAATTTTATCCACAGACGGCAAAAACCATGATGCAGGTTGAATTGTTTTGAAAGTTGTGGTTTATTTCATCGTATTACATACTATGTTAAAGCAAGAAATATCAAGCGATGATTGTGTAATAATCCCTTGCTGTTTCATGTTTTAATCGCCAACCGGGTTACTTGATAATCAAGCTGCCCAATGGTTACTAAGCAAAGAATGCAGTTAAGAATATATCTTCTGCTAAGATTCATTCAGTAAATCAAAAACTTGATGTCCCCCTCAAGGTTACTGCATGACAAAACCCTTTAAAGTTGTTCAGAGATAAATTTAATTAGAAAAATATTCAGCTGTCTTTAAAAAATTGCATTACAGTTTTCGATATTAATACTGATGGAATTTGTTTTCTCACTAAAATTCTTATTTTAAAACATAAAACCAGCCATTATAACAAGCAAAACTATCTGTAAAGAGCAGTGCGCTTTTAATGTTTAGTATTCTGCAGTTTGTACTTGAGCATATTGTTCTATGTTCCATTTATAATCTTCTTATTTCCGCATTTCCATCCATTGTGCTGGAAAATGCATGCTGGTTTAGAAAAATGATGTTTTCTCGCTATCTTGAAAGAATCTGCTATGAGCCATTAAGATTTTTTTACCTCCTTGAAATTTGGTATATTTTTCAAAACAAATGGCGTTAACAAAAATTTCAATTTCTTATAGCGCTGAAGTTTTTTCTATCTTTTAATAAAATGCATTTTCTTGCCGTATAAGTAAATAGATGTGTATTGTATACATTTTTTTCACGGTAATTTTTCAAATTAAAAGTGAAATATTTCTTTAAAAGTGGTTTTCTTTTGCTTTTGTTACGCCTTAAATGTAATGATAGGGTAACCGTTAATTTTAGTTTTAAATAAATCGCCCAATGCTAGTTTACTTTCGTTATCACTTTGAATTTATTTTTAAATTGTCAACTTCAGTTCTACTACTAAAATTCTGCAAAGTTATAAATGACTTTGATACATAAAAAATATATACATATATATAAGTCACACATTGAACACAGACTTTCAGTGATATTTTTTCATACTGCTTCGTCCAGCATTGTGTGATTAACATTCATGCTCTGCTGGTAATGTTAAGAACTCGTCTCCATACTACCTTAAATGTCAGCTTATATTAGAAGTAAATACTCCCACCGATATTAATACCTTCAAAACTTCCCATTATAAAGCTCCCTTCGTAAAATATCTCTTCCCATTTGTCCATCCCAAGCTTTGCTTAAAATAACTTAATGATCCGGATTCAAATTTGGACAGCGTTTCATAAACATTTGGCGTGCAAATGCACTATGAAATGAGCTCCAAACCCCGAAATTGAAAAGAGAAACTTCGTCTGTTTACATCCCCAAAGGTTCCGCTTATCATGGAAAGGGATGTGGAAGTCCTTAAGATACCGGATGTGCGAGTTTTGCTTCATTACGTGGAACTGGCTTCCTCCCCCACTTAGCAGTTCTGTAAAAATAGCGCGGGGAGCTGTTCATTGAAGGGGGGAAAGTGTGACACTGGCACCAATAGGGAGATGGAAGAATTTCTGTCAATGTCAGTTACAATTGTTTTGAGTTGTTTCGTGTCAAGAGAATTTGAATTACTTTTTTTTTTCTTCTGGTTTCTAAATTTATGGTTTTTGGAGTTTGTAATAAAAAGAGTCAAGGCAGTATAATTTAAGAGTGAACCCTTATTTGTTTTAAAGATGTAGATGGGAAAAGGTGGTTATAGTTAAACCATTTAACCGCAAACGTTGTTAAAAGCTCTATAAATTGCACGAAAGCGTAAAGCATGCAACGATGTAAGTTTGCAATGCTCCATTTTATCGCCATTATTTGTATGCAAATTTATATTGAGGTATAAGGTGAGTATTTCAAATCAGATCAACAGCAGTTTCAGAGCCTAATAACCCACTTATTCATGGTTTAATTTCTCCAATCTTTTTACATTCATAAAATGAAAAAAAAATATAAGAAAAAAAATATTTCATGTGAAAATGTTTAATTGTACAGTACTTAGCAGCAGTTTAATAAAAAAAAAAAAAAAAAAAAAAACAGCAATTTGACCTTCTGAGTGACAGAAATACCTAATCAGTCAAATTCTGAAAATCAAAAAAAAAAAAAAAAAAAAAGACTATCAAACATATAAAAATAATTTAAAAAAAAATATATTGTCAATATAAAACATATTAAACTTCATTTGATAAACACAAAACTATTGTTAAAGAATCCGTATTTACTTCACTGAAAAGGAGAAAATCAATCGTTTCATTAGATCCCTAAAGAGACATTATTTGCTTGTTTTTTTTGGGGGGGGGGGGGTACTTCGGCGTACACTTCGTACATAGAGATGCAGCATTTGTCTCTCCGTTTCATATCCAATCCTTCACTATTTTAAAGGACTTCAGCCACTTTGTAATTTCAATCATTTTATTGGGCTATAGAAATTTTAATACGGTTATCAAATCAGAAAAAAAGCTATTGGACTCAGCAACATGTTTTCTATTTACATTCGTCAAATATCAAATTTGGCTTCCCCCCCCCCCAAAAAAAAAAAACAGAAGCTTTTTATACTGGTAAGTTACAGTGAATTGCGAAGGAAGCAAAATTTACTGTAAAATTAAATCAGGCAATTTTGACAAGTTTCTTTACTGCTACACATTTACTTGTTGATACCGATTTATTATTAGTTAACTTCTGATGGCGATAAATTCACGATTTAGCGATTTTCAAAATAATTTGTAGAAAAATAGGGTGTTAGTCTTAAAGGTCTACATGACCTCATTTGGCACACCCAACACATTTAAAACTATTGAGCAACCAAATCAATATTCTGACCTGTTAGGTTTTGCTGAAGATGTTTGCTACTATACTGACTTAATGAAATTTTAAATTGCGGTAAGTTTGCAAGGAGATTTAGGTACATACCTTTAATGCAGCTAACCTTTACAAGCTATTTAGTTGTAAGATATGAAATAATGACAATAACTTGTTAAAGACAAATTATGATTCTTAATGTACTACTTTTGTCTTACTAAGCTTTCGAAACTGCTCCGAAAATAATGTTACTCCAAAAGTCCTCTGATTTAAGCATTTTCGTTACGTAATGTAGGGGAGAGTGGTAATGAATGGGCCACTTTTTGGTTTTGAATTTTTGTAATTTTTTCTAACACTTTGTTTTAACTCTAAATTGGTGTTTTAGTTACTTTACTTATCTGGCTATCTAAAAAAGTCATAAAAGTTGGATTAGCACCTGTCGATAATGAATTATAATAGAAAATAAGAATTTTGAAATTTGGCCCATTCAACCCCACCTATGGGGTTAAATGGGCCATCGAAGGTTATGAATGGGCCACTAAATGAATTCAATGAAAACATGTGGATTTAATCTTTTATTTGCTGAATACGACAAAATAAATGTGACACTTGACATGATGATACAAAATCATACTGATTTAAAATTATATAAACATCAGAACTGATGCAATTAAAATAAAACTGATGCATACCAATTGTAGCAGAAAAATGACTAAATAATGAGATTGTAAGAAATAAATAACATCAAATATATATAAAAAAAATAACAGATAATACACACTATGATTTAACAGAATTTATATATTTCAAAAATAATATTAAAAATCACTTTCAAAAACTTCATCTTCATTTTCAAACTTGTCAAAATTCAAATTTTTTTTTTTTAAATTTACTAGATATCGGGAATAAGAAATATCTAACTTAAGTTACCAAGAAAGAAAATGAAATTGTACTGTGAGGAATATAATATGAAGGAGAGAGGGGGCCTTTTTCAAGCCACGCACTGCGACCAGAGGTCTATTGTACTATAGGAATATAATATAGATCTGCAAATTATATTTAGAAGTTACTACAAACCTATTTTGACGACAGTAATCTTTATCTATCTATGACAGTCAGTTGTGTTTCATATTAATGCGAAAATCCAAAGAAAAGGAAGAAAAACAATATTTAGGTGGCCCATTCATTACCATGACATAGTGGCCCATTCAGCCCCACCTATATTTTTGGAATACATTTAGTTTTTTTGAGTACATTGAATTTAAATAACATCAAAATACATCTTAAAATTAGTTTATAGATATGGAAAGACTGACTTATACATATGTATGCTGTGAAATACTTGGTACATTTTAGCTAGGAAATGTTTTACTAAAAAGGGAAAAACTTACTTTTCAGTCAGATTCTTGACCATGCCACTCTAGTTTGAAAATGACTCAGCGCAAACGAATGAAAATTGGATGAGTTTAGTAGAACAAATAGCTATATCTATTGATGGTATCAAAAAAAAAAAATTCATGCAAATACTTTTTCATATTTTGTTAGTAGCCCATTCATCGCCATGGCCCATTCATTACCACTCTCCCCTAAGTGTAAAAACGTACTTCTTTGTCAACCTAAAGTAATTACCTCGCATAGCAAATAAATATGTAGCAAACTGTTTTCCTGTCATCTCAATGGACAACTGTAGTACACTCTATTAATGAACATAGCTAACATTGAATTATTGTCTGATGCTTACATAATCCCCCTAAATAAATTTTTACTGAATACCGATACTTTACAGAAGGAATTTAACGTGCGTTTCTTAAAAGTGAAAAGGAAAAATATTTTTGTCTTCTCATACCGAAAAATAGACGGTAACTAAAAAAAGTTGTTCAGTTCGCACGTTTTTACTGGAATGAAATAAATATTTTTAGTAACGAAGCCACAATAAACCATTTAATATATTTTGTGTCACTTCAGAAAAAAATTTTTCGCCTCTTCTTTTTTTTTCCTTCTGCCCAAAAAGCGAAGCATTTCGTTATGCGCAGTCTCCATTTCACCTTAAAGTGGAAAAATGCATAAAATAATTGATATTTTGAAGGAGGAGCAGAAATATTTTGCGTTGACCTTTTGTTTATATTGACGTTTTTATTTGTAATATAATCACATCTTTCTAATCTCCAAATGTTAAATTATATTATCAATTTCTTGTAATTAACTGTTATTTTAAAGTTTTGTTACTTAAAAATAAGCATTATATTACATAATAGTACAAAATACAGACTCAAACCATGTTTTCAAAAAGTCAGATCTTGAAAAAGCTTCCGAAAAATACTCCCAATGTTTTCCTGTCCGTGCTCGCATGCCTGAACTGATATGTATGGCAATCTCCTTCTTTGCTTCACTACGAAAGTATTCGACTTCCTTTGACTGACATTCCAAAGTAAATTGAGTAACCCTGTTTTAAAATGGAATGCATTTTTGTTCGAATTCATACCTTTACAAGGAAAAAACTCTTTTTTTCCCCTTTTCAGTTTTCCATTTTCAGAGATATTTCAAAAGAAGTATTTCGTCATTTTGTCTCGCCTAACTTAGGATGTTTAATGTTAACTTCCCGTCACTCACACACCAACACGAATGTATATGTGTGTGTGAGTGTGCTTGCTTGCATATTTTACTCAAATTGTGACAGTATAAAAATTCAAAAGACGAATTAGATTTTCACATAACAAATTTTAAACAACTGTATTTTAAAAGTTATGGTTTAAACTCATTTTATTATTTTTTTAGACAGTTTCATTTGATACATGTTTCTTCCTCTTTCTTATTTTTTGAGGAGTAAGCAATTGTGTTACGTGTATTTTTCTTTTTAATTCAAACTTTAAAAATCTTCAAAAGACGTTTGAATCTTGTTTCATTTAATGACAAAGTTCGTCGCTATAAATCCAGCAGCTATATTTTCTAAATAAATAGACTTATCATCTTTTCCCAGAAGCCTATTTCTCGTGGTGCAGTTTTTTTTTTTTTTCATAAGAAAGAAGTACTCGAAGAAACCAATCCGAACTGAGATAAGTTTAGCCTGAGAATCGAAAGGAGATTCTGAAGTAGGTTGGTTTCGTATGTAAGCTCTTTCTTGTTTAGTAGTTGTATAAACACACTTGTCAAGTCAGCAAGCAACTCTTCTGCATCGAATCAGTACGCTGCCTAAACCTCAAGTGGCCTTTAACCTCTCAGAGCTTGCAGCGATCTCTTTCTTTGAAGAAGCTTATCGGTTTACTTTCTGGAAGGGTTTTTGAGGCGGTAATATATTTTGGTGAGTGACAAACTGGAATTATCAATCAAAAGCGCCACCATACTCGTGTTTTGCGATTCGATAATGTTTGTTTTATCTTTTTATGCAGCAAAAGTGGCGTTATTAATGCTAAAAATGTTTATGATAAGATTGATTAAAAGTGCAATAAAAACGTCGAAATGAATTCAGCTTGTTTGTTGTTGTTTTTTTTAAATTTCCATTCGGTTTTTATCTGTTTCATTTCTGTTGCATAATGTTTGCGCTATTTCTTCGGAGTTCACTTTTTGATTAGGTTTATTTTTATTTGATTGGGTTTTCTTTTACCAGAAATATCAAAACAAGTAATATTACAAAACTATTTTTAAAGTCTCCTATTTTATATAATATCTATATATATATATATATATTTTTCAATTTTACGAGTTTCTAGTTTTCGATGAGCTATCATTTGTAGTTTCAGCTGTTCTTATACTTCATTAGGCTCTCAACTTTAGACATTTTTAGAAAAAATCATTATAACTGTATATTTATGTTTTGTTCACGTTTCATGTGAAGAAACATTACTAACGCTTAAATTCATAAAAAAAAAAAAAAAACATTGAATAGAAAATCACTATTTTTTTCAATTTTGTATGAAATCCTTCAAATATGTCCTCAAAGCTTTATACGAGTGAATCTCAACAAATTATTTATCGTTATTCTAATACATAAATATTGCAATGTGTCCTCCCATTTTTAACACTAATTATAAGAATATGGAAACTCCTATGATTTGAAATGCATCACACCATCACCTATCGAAAAAGCAAATTATTTTTTTGTTGATTTTTTTTTAAATTCTTACTCGAAGTTTTTGAAAAAAGCATAAATTTCCTAATTCGGGGGCAAAAATTCATTTTACGCTTTTAATTGTATACGTACAATCAAACCAATCCTAAGTTCCAATTTTTCTACATAACACGAACTTTGCATGAACTTTCTAAGGTCAACTAGAAAGCTGATAATTACCGTGTACATATTACAAAAGTTGAAGCTCAGTGTTTTTTTTTTTTTTTGGCCTATTATTGGTTTTCCTTGCTGTTTTCAATATACTTTTCGCATTTTTTTTTTATATAAACTGCTGTTTTTTTTTCTTTTTTTTTTCTTTTTTGTCTTCTCGTTTTTCCTTTTACATTTTCACTTAGTTTTGCTTTATTTTTCCTTCTATCCTGTCATGCTTTTGTGGTAAACTTATAAACACTGTTTTCACAAAATTTCAAAATGTACAGTAAGAAAAAAGAGCTAAAGATCTCATCCCAACTAACACACCTTACGTTCATTTTCGTAATATAACGATTCTAACCAATGCAAATTTGACAAACCTTTCATTACTGTTTTTCACAACACCGAACTCATTTCTATGAAGCATTTTCCTGGATGCTTAAAAGATTTCATCATAAAATATAATCCACCCCACACCTACGCTGAGTCATGATATCCTGCTCTATGACATTTCTGACTTTACTCACTCATAGTATATGACACATCCTGTTTTTTTTTTTCAAGTTTGTACCTGTCTTTACACATAATAGCAATGCTATTCTCTTATCATTAGTGCTAAGCGATACGGCGTCGTTATATAATCACAAAAAGCAGTAATATTCTACAATCTAAGCTGAACGTTTTGAGGACAGATTAGCTTCATTTTCCGAGGAAAAAAATAGAAACTTTAATGAGAGTTTTACGTGCATGAAAATGTAGGTCCAGTGAAAGTATTGCAACAATCATAATCAGTCGCTACATCAGTCTAAATTGCAGGGGCGTTTTTTCTCGGCGCGGCAAAAAACTGAAATAGTTGTCGTTTAGACTAATGGTCTTTGTAATGCATTCAATCATTTGTACAATAGTAATTCATTTCCTATTTCGCAATAAATTACATTTTATTAGCACAATCACAGATCACACATTGGTCCTGCTTCTACAAAGAATATAAATGCAGTTTCATTTTGTTGTACTAAAAATAATATGTATATATATTTCAGCACATTTAAGTTGAACCGACAATTGAAGTTTATCTAATGAGCATTGCAGCCCTAAGAAGCCCTAAAACTATTTTTATGCAGTGATGTTATTTTTTATTTGTATTATAACAGGAACTTTGTTTTTCATTTGAATGCATTTTTTTTTTTCAATTAAAAATCATAGAGATATATATCTTGTAAGTTCAAGTAATAATCTCAGCAATTTGAAACACTTCACCTTTCTAATTTTCGTTTCTTTCAGAACAGTTTGGCACATATTTTAAACAGTGAAGCATATATTAGTTGTTCCACTGAGTATCTAGACTAACAGCAAAAAAATCATTGCAATTCATTTAAATGTGCCCATTTTGCAATTTTTTTTCGGCTCCGTCCGTTTGGAAGCTCGAAAACTTTACTTATAAGACCAACAGTTTAGAACTGTCTTTTAAGCTGGTTATGCAAAACCAGAAAAAAAAGCACTTTTCCCTTAAGTAAAGCGATTTTTAAGCAAAAATTAGCAAGGAGTATTTTAAAAATATATAATAATGGGAGTAAAAAGTCCTGTGTTCAACACAAGATCCATTAATTTTAATACGCTTTTATTAATTTCACATGTGGGTTTGTATGTATCTATGTAACTCTGAATGAAAGATAAAATTTACGTTCTTTACAAATACAAAAGTAATATATTTAATACTATTATTAATACTAAAGGCTAAACTGTATTATTACATGTTGATGCATTATAAGTGTTTAGTTGTTTGTATGTAACTCTGAATAAAAGATAAAATTCACGTTCTTTGCAAATATAAAAGTAATACATTTTTAATACTATTTGTCATACTAAAGGCTAAACAATATTCAAAAGCGTATTTTTTAGTTTTTTAAACTATATTTTGGTTATTTATACTATTTTATTAAAGTAAGCATTTGGACTTGCTTTGAAATTATTTAAAATAATTACACGGATATTTTATGATTTATAATTACTTTTCCAGGAGTTGCTTCCAAGCAACTAGAAATACCCAAGCAACCCTTGAGGCATCTTCTTCCTAAGCCTTCCTTCTCATTCTCCAAGTTTTCCGGCCTGTCCGTAGTTCCGCCAGCAGCCCTTCTGAATGGTAAACAATTCATCGTTGAGCCGGTAACCACTCGCAATGTTACAACACAAATCGGACAGACTACTTACCTCCACTGCATTGTTGATAAGCTTGAAGACAAAACGGTGGGTGGCCTACAACGTCAGGTAATGCGGCATGAGTTTGGAAGCTTTGTGTTCCTCTTATTCATATCTCTAATGCTGTGTGCATCATTTTGGCTTGTGTTGATGAATAATTATGATGGTTTGCCTTTTCCTGTAAAGTAACAAGTCGATTCAAGTTCATGCTCATTTGAATTTTAAAAAATGGCTTTCAGTGTATTATGTTTAAAAGGACTAAAAATCATAGTTGCTCCAGCTTTTGGCTTTTCTTTTAAGTAAGTTCACAGACGGTTAGTTTTACAGCATTTTTCATGCACATACAATTAGATTTCGATGTAAGGTGAACCTTCATTACTTCACGAAACTGAATTTATTACTCATTCATATGAATTTTATAGCATAAATAGTATAATTTTTTGTAAACGTTTCTGATTTTTAGACAAGTAGCTTTTCACAGATAAAAAATCGTGTACCAAGAAAAATTCTTATTGCTAAATATATGTAACACTGGAATCACTCAAAAAAAAAAAAAAAAAAAGCATTTAAAATTATCTGAAAAGTTATTGCAGTATTTGAGAACTGACCATATATCAGATAGATCATAATGTTGTGCTGTTCAATGAGGCGAGACTTTAGAAAAATGATTGTATATGTCGGGGGACTTTATATGTCAAGCGGAAAAAAAATGAAAAGCTTATTTCCATTTGTTTTTTGCAGCATTGACATATCACTTGCAAATTTTTAAAGAATCTCTCAATTTCATATATTTAAGAAGAATAGCTCATTAAAAATGGATTTATTTTTTAAATTATTTGCAACTTAGGCTACCAATTTTATGGATCAGCAAAAGGTTTTAAATCTGCTTGTAACATTTTTTATGATCGATAGTTCTCAATGTTAGTAGACTAAATACATCAGTAACAACTCACAAATATTTCTTTTTTATTTATTTTTCTTATTTTATGTACGAAAACGCAAAAGAATGATTTTCAAGTAACCTTAAATACATCCATAATGTAAAATTCAATTTTTAATTCGAACAAGGACTTTTTGTTTCTTATTTTAGACGTTAACTCTTTTCTATAAATATACGCAATCTAATACTCTCTCCACTTCTGCTGTGAAGCGCAGTTTATGCAAGAATATTTCTTGTTTTTTTTATGATGTATTCAACAGTAATTTGAAATGATCCAGAGCCAAAGATTTTGTATGCAGCTTTATAAAATCTTGCTGATTTCGTATGCATGCTAGTTGCCTTCTGTTTGGATTGATTCTCCATGTAAACTAAAATGTGTTTCAACAGAAATATTCTTAAATTGCTTTTGGAAAGGTGTTAAATTTTTATTTATTCCTGTGTACTTAAATAAACAACAAACACGATGAATAAATTTAAAATAAATCCTAATTAATTAATTTTATATATTGACTGAATTTTCGCTAAATAACGTTCAAGTTTTTTTTTCCTTGCGAAAAGAAAATGTCTGAAAAGCAGCATGAGAATGGCTTTTGCAGTACCCGATATATAGTATGTATGTTCACTGTTGCATTTTATTCAATGCATTTGATTTTTCTAAATGTAACATTCTGCATTGTGTTTAAACTAGCAAAAGCACGCTTGCTGCAATTTTGAATAAGTTGCATGACTTAAAGTTTCGCAGATAAGGCTCGAGGTTATCACAGTGCGAGAAGTTACATTTTAATTGAACTTTTCTCAAACAACTTTTAATATTTCCCTCATATTTCACCATATGTATTCCAGTCACATAAAAGTGCGGCATTTATTTGATTAAAAACAGAAATACTATTAATAAAAACAAATGAATTTTCAAGATTTTAAAACTTTAACCTTAAACTTTGTGTTTGCTTGAATAAAACATTTTTTTTTTTTTTTGACATCTTCGTTGATATTTTCAAATATTTTAAATGTGTGTTTATAAGGAACATCAGTTTTTATTTTTTTCATAATAAGTTCTCATCCTTAACCTTTGAAAAATATAGAACAGACAGTTTCTTTCTTATTTTCACAACTTAGATCATATTCGTTCAGCGTATTTTTAAATGAATAAATTACTTAACTATTTTACAAACGTTTTAAACTTTCAAAACAACTCACCCAGATCTAACTTGAAACAAATCATTTAAAAACATTGTAATTCAATCAATTAATTTAAATAATTTTTAAACTCACTCGATAATGTTTGAGTCAACTAACTCAAACATTGATTGCGTTACGTACGGGTAAAATTTATTGAGCTATATATACACTGAAGTGACAAAAGTCATGGGATACCTCTTAATATCGTGTCGGCCCTCCTTTTGCCCGGCGAAGTGCAACAACTCGACGTGGCATGGACTCAACAAGTCGTTGGAAGTCTTCTGCAGGAATATTGAGCCATGCTGTCTCGATAGACGTCCATAATTGTGAAAGCGTTGATGGGGCAGGATTTTGGGCACGAACAGACCTCTCGATGGTGTCCCATAAATGCTCAATAGGATTCATGTCGGGCGATCTAGGTGGCCAAATCATTCGTTGGAATTGTCCAGAATTTTCTTCAAACCAATTGCGAACAGTTGTGGCCCGGTGACATGGCGCATTGTCATCCATAAAAATCCCATCGTTGTTTGGGTACATGAAGTCCATGAATGGCTGCAAGTGATCTCCAAGTAGCTGCACATAAGCATTTCCAGTCAATGTTCGGTCCAGTCGCACTAGAGGACCAAGTCCATGCCATGAAAAAACAGCCCACACCATTACGGAGCCACCACCAGCTTGAACAGTGCCTTGCTGACAGTTTGGGTCCATGGCTTCGTGGGGTCTGCGCCACACTCGAACCCTACCATCGGCTCTTACCAGCTGAAATCGTGACTCATCGGACCAGGCCACGGTTTTCCATTCATCTAGGGACCAACCGATATGCTCACGTGCCCACGAGAGTCGCTGCAAGCGATGTCGTTCTGTCAGTAAAGGCACTCGAGTCGGTCTTCTGCTGGAATAGCCCAAGAAATCCAAATTTCTCCGCACAGTTCTAGCAGACACGTCCATTGTACGTCCCACATTGATTTCTACGGTGATTTGACGCAGTGTTGCTTGTCTGTTAGAATTTACGACTCTTTGCAGACGTCGCCGGTCTCGATCTTTAAGTGCAGGCGGTCGACCACTGCGCTGTCCATGGTGGGATGTTATGCCTGAAATTTCATACTCTCGGCACACTCTTGACACAGTGGATCTGGGAATGTTGAATTCTCTAACGATTTCCGAAATGGCATGACCCATGCGTCTAGCTCCAACTAACATTCCGCGTTCAAAGTCTGTTAATTCACGTCGTGCGGTCATCATCACGTTAAAACCTCTTCACATGAATAACTTGAACAGAAATGAAAGCTCTGTAAAAGCACTGCGCATTTATACCTGTTCTATGCGATGCTACTGCCATCTGAAAATTTGCATATTGCTATCCCATGACTTTTGTCACTTCAGTGTATATTTTTTAATAAGGTGAAATACAATATTGCAATTACAGTTTCTAAAATGCGAAGAAACAAAAATTGTTTACTATTCGTTTTTATACCAATGGTGTAAATAGTTTACAATGTACTGGTCCCTCTGGTATTAAACATGTCTTTTACAAAAATGGAGAAATTCTGATCCACTTCTATGGACACCATGTAAAATTGGATTGTGACGTTATTTTCATTCTGTTTATATTATTATATTTATTTTCATATTTATTAATTATGTTCTAAACATATGTACTGGTGTGGAATTTTCAGCTTATCTTTTGAATATAATGCAAAAAATAAACATATTTGTTGACGCAGAGTATATTCTAAATACATGGGAGAGGTAGACAAATTGTTATTATTGCGCAGAATATAAAATATAGATTTACAGTCTGGTGAAAAAGAGAGAGAGTGAGAAAGAATAATTGGTAAAACAATAAAATAATGCTTTCCTACTTTTTAAACCAGGTTGTTTAATTATTTATTTATATATTTTTTCATTTATTTATTATAAAATAGTTTGCTAGCAGTTCAGAATTCTAATATCTTCTACATTATCTAAATTATTGTTTGGAAAAAATGAGAACGTACTTGAAAAGTTATGCGTACTTGAAAAGTTATTATTTTGATATTGCTGATTGAATTTGAAAATTTAGTGCTTTTGGATGCATGGCGCTGCAATTGTCATGACAGCTCAATGGACCAGATTAATGTTATCTATCACAAACGGAATCGAATTCTGTCTGGTAATCAAAGCAATGAATCCCACCAAATACACTTCAATTTGAGCAACAAAATGTTCCATTCTATACAGGTTACATTCCTTAGAATAGAATTAACTGCCGCCGTAGTGGCTTAGTTAATTCTATGTGGGGGTAACCTCGATTTGGCATCCGAAAAGGCCTTTTCTAAGAAGGAAGGGGAACTACCGGAAACCACATTCATTACATCAAGTCCTATTACACCTAATTGGAGATAATAGATGGACGCCATCTTTGTGGTTAAGAAAGACAGTACGCATTCCCTTGGCGTTTCAGATTGAAATAAAGTAGCTTTTACTACATGCAATGTACAATTTGCAATATGCCTGCAGGTTTTGCTTTCTGTAAATGGATGGTCGATAGGTTATTCAAACATAAGTTCAGGAAATAGCATTGAGAAAATAAAAACAATCAAATTAATTTTGCCATCATTTAAGTAAAACATGTTGACATGTCTTTTGTCACGCAAATCTAAAGAATACAAATTTTGGACTATTCTGACATAAAGTAATAGCAATATTACTAATATAAGTCCAGAGATAAAGCTACTCATACACAAATTGTATATGTTTTTTTTTTTTTTTTTTCAATTTTTTTCTTTTTTTCATCAGTGAAATCCAGTGCATCTGGCTTATCACAATACTAATGGGGGATTCTTAAAATTATTTTTATTGCTATTTTTTTTTTCGCTTCATTTAGGGTTATTCAGTGACAGTTGATGTGGCGTAACAAAAAGTGATTACAGAATTTTAAAGTTTGCATGTTATGATAAATTTATATTCATTACGGTTTGAAAATAGCTTTTAGATAACGGCCCTAGGTACAGTGGTGTCTCATACGTGGAAGCATTTGTTGAAAAAATGATAAGTAAATATACAAATAGGTGAAATAAAATTAAATTATAATAAATAAAACTTTCTACTTGGCATAACTTATTATTTTCGGTATTAACACTGCTTATTATAACAATATGTGTGTGTGTGGATTTTGTTTGGTCCAAAATCACCTGCTTTTAGGTTTAGTATTATGAAAAACCCATTTCTCGGTATTAAAAATAAAGAGTCCGCTATTAAAACACAACCGGTCTCTCTCGGTCAGAGCCGACCAGAGGCCAGGTAAGCCTAGAGTCCCTGTATAGAGGGACTCTAGGTATTCCTAATCAGTCAAGTCGGAAACTAGAGGCCGGCCCTTTGGATGGCCTAGCTTAGAGTCGGAGTAATATGAAATTCAGACGTTTTATGGGAGGAGGGGAGCATACGAGCAAACTGACAAGAGCCACAAGGCAATTGGTTGCCCTGCACAAAAGGATAAAGCTTAATGAATACATGAGTTGTCTGATAAGAATAACGTTTTTAACAATAAAACCAGGAAGGTGTTCAGAGAAAATTAAGGCCACATCCTACTACTATGTGAACGTTCCCTATGAGGTGTATAATCAGTTAGCAATCCGGAGGGGGGGGGGGTCCTAAGAGACGGATGATTATTTCAGCAGTCTCCCGTTGGACGCGGCTAGCATTTTTCTGTTGGCTGTTTGAAACCTAGCAATTTTACAGTCTATTACTGTAAAGTTAAGAATTTTATGGTTTATTGCCGTAAAAATTAGCTGAATTATACTGTAAAAACAACAGTATAATACTGGCAGCACAGCATATGTTTCAGTTCAAAACTGTAAAATGCATGGTAATAAACTGTAAAATTAGCAATTTTACAGATTATTACTGTAAATTTAAGTTTTGCAGCTTAGTACTGTAAAATCAGAAATTTTAGTTCATTGCAGTAAAATTAGCAATTTTTACAGTTTATTACTTTAAAATTAGCTCTATTATACTGTAAAAACAACATTAATTTTAAATAGTGCAGAAAATGTCTAAATTCTAGAAACAAAAAAAAAAAGTCCATTGTTCGCACATAAAAGCTGACGATTCAGTTTTAATGAGTTAAGGCAAATGCTTAAGTCTTCTTTAACGCGCGTTTCCTAATGCGCGTCATTTTGCTAAAAGGGTTAACAAGGTTTCGCAATGTAAGTTCTTTTTCTCAAACAAAGAAAAGGAAGTAATGAGAATAAAACGATGAAATATTGCAAAGACAATAGAGCCGTCTATTGTCTGCATTTACCTGTCCAAGAAAGCGCTGTAAAAGCAGGAGTTATGACGCTTTGGGGTGCACCTACACCTAAGACACAAAAACATACCATGAATTTGTTGCACGGAGCTCATAACTTACTACGTTTTTGCACTTATGTGAAAGAATCTCATTCTATTATTGCATTAAAAGAAACAACTAGCAAATAAAAAGGTAAATATATAAAGTCACTTTAATAAGCTAAAATATTTCTGTAGATAATCGGCAAATGTGACTAATGCGTTAACGCTCAAAATAACTTTTTAAAATTAGATAATACTCTTGCTTCTTAGATATTTTTATTACTGTTATAGCTATTTCGATGGATAGTAAGGTATAGTTTTATCAATTTTCTTGTCTATTATTATAGCTTGAGCATCTATCTGTGTTTTCAGTTAAAATTGACGTGATCCATTTAAATAAAAATTACAGTAATGTTATACTTTGGATCGCAAGAAAAATATGAACATAAAATAAACCTGTTTTTGAAGTATATCCATTTTTCCCGTATGTCTTGATTTGTGTACTTAGTACCAAGTACCAGTATTGATTAAGAGTCCGACATTTAACAAGTAATTAAAATGTGCCTTTGTTGTGAATAGCATGAATCCGGTGCACTAATGGGGATATTGAATCCCATAGGATTGTGATGACAGTGCGCGCACGCAACCACAAATCCTCTAAATCAAAGTATAGGTGTGCCGACAAACACCCATATCTTAAAGAGTGGGGTTTCCCGTAAAGAGGAACAACTTAGAAAAACTCAGGCTTATTTCTTACTTGTATATATTTATGAGCATTACATGAGGATATTTGTTTTCAATGTACGAGGGTGCTTAACTGAATAAAGAATATTAATGTCAGAAATAACTTTCAATGGCTTGCATAATAAAGCTTTTCTTTCTCTATCTCTCTCTCTCTCTCTCTCTCTTTTTAATAAACCATAATATACTTAATATTAAACCATATTAAATTATTATTTATAATACCATATTAAATTATGAAGCATTGTTGATAAGAATATATTACTAAAAATTGAGTTTTTACCCTGTCAAAAAAAATTTAATCAAATTACCATTTTAAGTTGTCAACTATAGTCAGTTTTTTTTTTAAAACTGATTTTAAAAATTAGATGTAAATTTAATTTTACTCAATAACGCAAAAAAAGCATTAATGAGTAATGCATATTAATTCATGCATTTAATGTAATAGACTTTTTTACGATGTAATTCATTAATACAATCGATTTTTTTCTTATTAAAGTCAGGTTTCTGTTTCCTGAAATAAAAACCCGTACACACTATTCATAAAAACTTGTTTACTTTTTTTCAGCCCATACTGGAGAAGATTATCAGAGCAAAACCAATTAGGCACATGTTTTAATATAACTAATGACATTTTTTCCCTTAAAATATATTCTGACTTTCATCTCTTTTAAATTATTGGGAGAAAACGTAGATTGTATTTCTCATATTATCTATCATCAACATAATTAGTTTTCTTCTTTACACACCTAAATAAGTTAATTCCTTTTCGCTTAGATTTTTCCATAATAATGATGTTAACTTAATAGAATTGGGAGAATTTTCTTTAATTGATATTATACGCATCTATTCTTATTCCGAGAAGGGCTTTTTTTTTCCCTCGAGAGCAATCTATTTTTTCACTTTGCATTTGTTTAATTGTAGTTCTAAAATGGAAGTTACTTTTCAATATTTTCGGAGCTCTTTTAAATCTAATCCTGGTGCTGTAAAATTTGTCATTATTTAGGTCTGATATCAAACGTATAAAATGTGAATAATGGTTTTTTGTTGCTATCGTGGAACAAGCATTTCACGATAACTACAAAAAAAAAAAAAAAAAAAGGATTTTTTTTTAAATGTGAAATAAAACAGCGCTTTTGCATTTACTTTTACGGTTTTATTATTTTTTTTTCTTTTTTACAAAAATAGAAAGTTAAGCTATATTTACCATACTTTTAAAATATTCACAGCAGTTAGTTAATATTCTGTAAAACGTTAATTTTTTTCAAGAACTGTTTATGTATAATTGTATTTTTAATCAAAGCAATATTTTTTCTAAACGCTTATTAATGCATCAGCTCTTGAGCAACATTTTGTGGCTACGTAATTTTTAGAAATATTTCATTTTCAACTATTACTTCCTTTTAGGTATAAAATTTTTGCATTTTATACTGATTTTAAACAATTAACTCACCGAAATTATCATAGGTTGACACACCTATTAAAAAATAATATTATGGTGCTCTCCCTTGGTTCACAAAGCACTGACAACTATTAAAGTTCTTCGAGACAGAGAAATTAACGATCGCTTGGTTTCTGAATTTAAATTTAAAAATTAACCAAACAAAAAATTTAATTCGAATATTGTTTGGATCTATCACCATCACAAATTCATCACCGGATTGCCGCAAGGTGGTGCTTAGGGTGGTTCATTTTTTTTTTCTTTTTTCTTTTTTTTTTTGCTACGGACCAAGGCGTACCCTACTTTTTTTACAATTATGTATAAGATCACCCTCC
Source organism: Uloborus plumipes (assembly GCA_038373865.1). Lineage (NCBI taxonomy): Eukaryota > Metazoa > Arthropoda > Arachnida > Araneae > Uloboridae > Uloborus > Uloborus plumipes. Next base: position 92,817 of record JAXGGA010002457.1, on the reverse strand, counting down.
TAAAATTTCAGCTCCCTACTCCTAATGGAAGATGGTGCTCAAACACCCTTCATTTTTACGCTTTTTCGTAATTTTCACAATTTTTGAGTTTTCAGACTAAAGAGACCATTTTCTAGGAAGAAATTTTTTTCAATTATTCTCATTTTCCAACGCATAAATATTAGTTTAAACAATGGGAACTTTCTTAATCGTTTGAATCTGTATAGCAACACCTTTGATACAATCGATTATTTAATAGATCGCAGCATACAATATAGATTGCAGTACTACTTGTCTACATATCAATGATGTGGGTGCATTTGCTTACTTGTCTACATGTTGTGCTATGATTTTCAAAACTTACACTTGCTGAAATAGAGTTGTGAAAGAGCTGTGCAAAATGTTTTTTATGTTTTTAAAGTAGTGGGATGCAGACGAAAAAATTTCAAGATTTAAAGTTTTAAACTAATAGTGCTAAGAGTATCACAAGAAGAATGAATTAAATTATAAAAACTAATTGCAAAAAATAAACTATTGTTGGTAGTCTGGCATAGAACTATTCTGAAATTCAGGCAAAGATATTTACTTCGTGCTTACTTTGGTCATCATATTCCCCACAAGTTCTATTCTTTTTAATAACTTTAAAGTGAAAAAATGTTTGACAAAGAATTAAACAAAAAAAAAAAAAAAGAAAGTTGCACATAGAACTTAAAAAATACTTTAACAAGTTTGAAACTTCAACCGTAAGCTTTTTATAAATCTATAGATAAATCTATGATCACTCTTGCTGATTATAAAGAGATAATTGAGGTATTATTAGTCAATTATGGAGTCTTTCTGAGAAAATCCAGTCTCTTATATGCCTCAAAATATTTAGACTATATAAAGACTATATAAAAAAGAGATTTTTCATTTAATCATGAGCGACAAAATCTAGGTACAACACTTTTGGCAATTTCAGCGCCTTTTTGTACAGTAAAACAAATAGATTGAACATTACTAGATGTTCCATTTGCTACTAAAACTTCCGGGAAAGTCTGAACTTGGACAAAAAACCTTATAAGATATGAACGACCTGGAAATTGAAATAACAACTAGGACGGTTTTATTAAAGTACTTGTGACACCTTTCTGGTGAATTAATTAGTTTGATTTAGTTTTTCGCATCAAATTCTAGTTGAAAGAAAATCAAGTTATTACAAGAATAAAGATGTGAAATATAACAAGTGTAGTACAGAACAATTGGATTTTTTTCAAACATGAATATTAGGGATTATTTTCTAACATTCTTCGTCCTACGCACCAACGAATGCAAACATAATATCGGTTTAGGATTAGAAGGAAAAAATTAAAATAAATAAATACTGGTGAATAACGTTGCTGAGGGAAATGTTCAAATAATTCAAGAATTTAACAGATTTTTTTTCAATAATGAAGACAATAAGCAGTTTCTTTTACCTGCTGTTGAAGCAAATTGAGTACTTATCCTTGCTGAGACAATAAAATATTAAATACTAAAAGTCTCTCTCTCAAAAAAAGAAATCTATGCATAAATATGTATGGAAAGTTGAATTTCATAGCAAGAAGTTTAAATATTTTGACTTTAATTAAAAACTTCTAGAAATTTCAGTATAACAACACTGCTCGGCACAAAATGAACTTCAAATGTATCTGACACTATTCTTGCTGTTTCTTATGTAAAATGCCCCACTGAATCCAAATATGATCTCCGTTTCCCCCTTCACGGTGATCGCTCGAACGTAACTGGAATGAATATAAAAAATACCGGAAGGTTCTTTGCTGAAGGAAATCTGCGGTTCGACTCATATGTAACATGCGATGTTTCCAAGGTTTAAAAAAAAAAATTACAGCTTGAAAAAATTTTTGGACTGGGGAGTCATAGAAGGCAGTCCGATATTATCGTGTTGCACCAAAATATAAGTGTAAAATTTTGAAGCTGGAGAAAATGAGGTGTTGATGATATGCTAAATATTTTACGGAGGGGAGGGGAAAATACCCCCATGAGTCTCCTAACTTGGGAAAAGTGTTTATGATTTTGAGCTTTTCACCTCTCTAGCCCTATAGAAGAATGTTAATGGTAAATATAATGCTTCCTTCCCCTCCAAATAATATCTATAAATTTTTCGAAATCTGAGGAAAATAGGAGGGGAGGGGGGCGCTATTTTCAAAAAGTGTGAGACAATGGGGGAAAAGGTGGCCATATTAGGATTCAGGGGATTATTGAACATAAGAATCAGCAAGAATGATAGCAAAACACTCGGATTTTTTTTTTTTTTTTTGCCGCTCAACCGAAAAACGCTTGAAATTGACAAAAACTGGATAACTATTTGAGCTTTGAGCACCGTCTTTTTACTTCCTTTTACGTAGTAAAGGAAGTATTGTGATCACGAAAAAAAATTCACTCAAATTTCGGTCTAAATTTTGACTTTGCTCACCCCTGAATGAATGTCGCGTAGTTTTTTCGACCTGTCAGCACGTGCATACGTACCTAACAACATACAAACAGCCGAAAAATCAATTTCGACCACCCCCGAATAAATTACGGCGAGTTTTCTCGTGACGTCTGTATGTACGTATGTGCGGATGTATGTGCGGGTGTATGTGCGGATGTATGTGCGGATGTATGTGCGTATGTGGCTCGCATAACTCAAAAACTATATGCCGTAGACACTTCTAGCTTGGTATGTAGGCTCTGAGGGGGGGTCTAGTTGTGCACCTCCCCTTGTGATTGCATTCGAATGTTCCCAAAGGGGTCTTTTACCCCTTTTTTGGGGTAAATCAATGTTGATTTCAATACAGACTCAAGTGATATGAATTGGCGCCACCACTTGGCGACATGTTGCCAAGCTTTTGGTCGCCAAGTGCTTGACGCCAACTTGGCGACATATTGCCAAGTTGGCGACAAATTTGGCGAAAAAATTATTTTTTGAATTTGGGTTCAATTTGGCGCTATTGGCGATATTTTGCAAAAAATTCACTAAATGATATTAAAATCAGCAATATTTAGAAAAATAACCATTGTAAAATATTTTTTGCATTGTTTCGTGGTAGATTAGGGGAGTAAATATTTGAATTGTTATCTTGCTCACTACAAGCACTTTTTTTAACACTTAAGGCAACTACTAAGAAATTTACACGTAAAAGGAAGTAGTGTGGGGTCCATACCAGATTTTTATTTAAGTAGGAGGTTGAAATTTTGGCAGTTTTTTAGGTTGGATAAAGGAAAAAAAATGAGCTACCTCCGTGACCTCTAGGACTTTTTTTTAAAAAAAATATAGGTTTGTGAACCACCCTAGTGGTGCTCAAAGTGGAACAACTGTCTTCCGTATTGAGGCAAATGTAGTAGGCATTTAGTATTTAGGAGACGTTGATTAAAGTCATCAATTTTGCTTTATATCTTTGGAAACCTAGCTTAAAATGATTAACTTAAAATAAAAGAGTTGTCTTAGCAGCTTCCATAGAGTCGACGCAAAGTTTGTGGCCATGAAGAGCCTATTTTGAGATAACAGACTATAACACTGCATCAGCATATCAGTACATTTAGTGGAAGTGTTTAACAAAAACTCTAAGTGCACATGTTTTAGGGTTTTTTTTCTCACGAAATCATCTACGAATGATTCTGCGATGAAGAAATAGTTTTTATTTCTGATTATTTTACTTATAACGTCACAAAAATGAAATAACTAATTAAAAAAAAATAGTTAAAAGATATCTCCATCGATTTGATACAAATAATTTTCAAATTTTATTTGGCATTTAAATACAACTCTCCCACTCTTCCCACCCATAACCATTCTTTTTGAAACTATCCTGTGCACTGTAAAAAAATACATGTTGTTTTTACAGTTTAATAAAGCTAATTTTATAGTAATGAACAGTAAAAAATTGCTAATTTTACAGTAATAAACTGTGCCATTGTTAACTTTACAGCAATAAACTGTAAAAATTGCTAATTTTACAATAATACACTATAAAATTTGTAATTTTACAGTTTATTACTGTAACCTCTGCTGCCAGCATTATGCTGTTGTTTTTACAATATAATGCAGCTAATTTTGTGGTAATAAACTAAAATTGTGGTACTAAATTGTAAAATTGCTGCTTTACAATAATAAACTATAAAATTGCTGGCCTTAGTTTATTACTGTGCATTTTACAGTTTTAAACTGGAACCTCTGCTGCCAGTATTATACTATAAAAATAGCCTTTTTATTTTTTGCAGTGTGTTGTTAGTTCTTAAATACATTATTTTACTATGTTGGATTAAGAATTCGTGCATAATTAAAAAAAAAGAAGAAGGAGAAAACAAAAAAGCTTTATTGGAAAGAACAAAAATTACTGTTAACGTACATCCATTATCGATTGTAATATTTATGTGCTTCATCATTCACTAAAATAATTACTTTAATTAAGGTTTTGTTAAAAAATTGCATTTTAAATTTTAATGCAGCATTACAAGTCCATACTGATTACTATATGGAACGTGGAACGGCAAGAAAAAGATTAAGCTATAATAAATGCGGAATGTCCGGAGCAGAGAAACACTGCCAAAAAAACTTCACCTTGAACTCTCTTTAACACAAAAAAGAGAAGTCGGGGAAAATACGGCGCAGTGAAAACTAGGAAAAACAATACACAGAATATCATTTGTTGAGATCGTAAAACGCGCGAGTTAAGTTTTACACGCCTGGGGTGCCTATATTGCGCGAAAACAATCAAACTGTCAGAGGAAAGACATCTTCTCGGCTATCTTTGTGAAGTGAGTAAAAAGAGCTGCCAATGGAGGTTCATGAAACTGGGAATGTGATGCATCCGAAAAGAATGCGCTTGTGCCTCTGGACGAAAATAGCTCCGTTTTTACTACCAGAAGCGGGAGGAAACTTTTGGCTTTATTTGAAAGAAAAGAAGAAAAACTAGTGGTTGACTGACCTGTTTTTTTGTTTTTTTTTTTGGAGTATTTTTAGGCAGTTGTTACTGACTAGTTATACTTAGGTGCTAACTTCGTGACGCGTTTTCAGCTTCTTGCTCATTTTCATAGAGAGTTGAAATGAATAAAACGAAACTGAAAGTGAAGGCAAAATGTGACGTTTTGCAAGAAAACTTTTTTTTCGTTGCACATTTAGTAATAAGCACTTTTTAGTTAATCATGCCCATACACACAGAAAAAAATAAAATAATTCATTGTTTAAATCTGTTGTTAATTTTTACGATTTAATATTTATTCATTGCACAGTATTCAGCTTTTAAAAGATTTAATTCAATTATAGATTTATACATATTATCCATTGTAAGAAGAAAGCTGAACAGTCTGCATTAACTTTGATTGACTGACATGTTTCTTTCTTTCTTTCTTTTTTTTTTTTTTTTTTGACTATTTTTAGACATTTCTTACTGACTAGTTTAACTTAAGTGCTAGCTTCGTAGCCCGTTTACAGCTTATTGCTCATTTTCATAGAGTTTAAATGAATTAAACGAAACTGAAAGATTAGGCAAAGAATTCTTGCAGAAGATGTCACTTTTTGCAAGAAACATTTTTTTCCGTTGCACATTTTGTAGTAAGTACTTTTTAGTTAATCATGTGTGTGCCGTCGACAGAGGATAATATATATATATATATATAATTCTTTGTTTAAATCATGCAAACTCTTATTTATTTTTAGCAAGATCGTTGCACAGTATTCAGTTATTTTTTAAGCTTTTATTCATTTATTGCTTTATACATATCATCCGCAGTTAGATTAAAGTTGAAAAGTTTGCATTAATTTTGATTTTTAATGTCGATGTTTGATATCATTTTTTTAAAAAATTCAGGAGTTCCCTACTTCTATCTTGTTTCTGCCATTAAGATATGTTTTCAAATTATAGTAAATCATGAATAATCTTTAACTTTTGACTAAATTGCATATAAATAGAGCGCGTAAGGGAACAAACGTTTGTTAAAAATAATTTCCAATCAAATTAGATACATTAATAATGCATTAAATATATTTTTTATCAAAATTGCTTCAATGAAACAAGCAAAATGTCAGCAAGCTAAGGGGTGTTTCATTATTAACGTAATGTTTTTTTTTTTTTTTTTTGTATTTTTAATTTTTATTTCCGCACAAAAATTAATAATTTTGTTAATAATCCAAATTAAAGAGAAAATAGTGAAACTATTAATACTATATGTCTCAATAACACAAACCACAATACCGAGGTGCCTTTTTATTTCTATGAATTTTTTAACTGCTTGTCTCAAGAGATTATACGATTTCTAAATGAAAACTGCATTTATAAAATTTAAACTGTCTGAGTAAATATTGTTACGCATATTTGTAAGTCTTTTAATTAATTATTTGTCTTTAAATAAACATATATAATGAAAATAGAGTTATAACACAGTGTCAACTCCGCCATATAATAACTTGAGGCAACAACAACTAACGTATGAATAGTATTTAAATTTTTAGTGTTTATTTTCACTAGCTCTTCACGTTAATATAATTATTTCTTATGTAAATGAAAGAGACAAAAAATAAATATTTTTTAGCACTTTTTTTCTGATGAACGTTAACCAGCAAAATGTGTCAAATACCAAACTTTTCCTATCGATTTTTAGGATTATGTTATTAAATTTCACCGATCTTATCAAAATACAATCTAGCGGAAACTTTTAATAAAAATGTATAATTTCAAAACAATCTGTTATGCATTTCTTTAAAAATAATTTGATTAATAGATTAATATTTGCATTAATAACGAAAAGTTAATTCGAAAAATATTAGCCTATATTTTGCTTCTTTCTCATTTTCCAAGATTTATTGCATTTTAAAGCGATCAATCATTAATGGAAGCAGTTTCAAATAGCACTGACGTTTCATCAGCGTCTAATATTTTTTCTGAAACAAAATAATAGGGGCACGGCGCAAAATGCATTTGGGGTTGTTCTTCACGTTTTGTAGCAAAATTTACGCTCTTTACTCTGTGGTAAACTAATATACATTCGAATTTTTAGATATAATATATTTTTATAAACAAGTACTGTAATAGTGCATGAAGGAAAAGTACGTGTACTCTAAAAAGAGATGTAAAACATATTTATGATTCAAAATAGCTGCAGGCGCATTAAGACGACATTACATTAAATTACACTGCAGGGTTCCCCATATCCACCCCTATACAGGAATTATGTGTGTAGGATATTGCGTTAAATGCTATTGATTTAAGATATATGATTTATAACATGAGTCCATGAGTACATGGTCATTTTTTTTAAGTAAACAAAAAGCATCGATTATTTAATTGACGGAAGTAGTATGGGGTCCTCATTATTTTTTTCAAATTTGCTTTACTTATTTATTTTTTTTTTAATTATATTTGTGCTTTCCTGAAGTTAGTTCGTTTAATCTGATTTTGTATTCTTTCTCTGCTCCTTACAATTATTGAAATTGTACTTTTTTATGCTTTACCTTTGGATTTATCTATTTGGCAATCGCATAATTTCATGTGCATGTTTATCCCAGGTGAGAAAGCGTTTGCGCATGATTTGCAATTTTACTGGCTATTTACTTGTTTATTATTTTCTCATTATTTGTTCGTTAGTCTAATATTTTAACTTTATAAAGTGCTAATTGTTTCGTTTCATTACTTTTTTTAAAAATGTCTTTTCATTTAAAAGCACACTTATTTTGTAGTAAAAAAGGAGTGGGGGGTGGGATTATAGTAGCCCTGAATATGCGTCTGCAGTGCCCTGAAAATTTGAATTTTTGCTTTTTTTTAAACTTATCCTTCAACATAGAGGTAATTAAATCATTCATAAGTCATTTTTTTTTAAATTGCAGTGACTTTATTAAAACGTATTTTTACAACTATTTTAAACTAAAGTACTCGAGAGAGAGAGAGAGAGATTACTGAAATTAGCAAATCAATGTTGACATACGGGAAAGTAGACGTGTGTAATTTTGGTCCAACTTCTTAAATTTTATCTTGTATAGAAAATAAAATACATAGCATAATCATATGGCACAGTGATTTTCTTCAAATGAAAGTATATATGTGTTCAACTTCAGTTTAAAAGAAAACATTGTTTCAGAACTTAATTCATTTTGTTTTCTATTCTGACTTCTGGCACTTAGGCTACTCCAAAGTATCACGAACAAAAAAAAAAGTGTATCCTAATTTTGCTGGTTAAAACGACCCGAAAGATGCATATTTTTTCGAACAAAACTCAATGAAAATGAAAAGTACATCAAATCTCATTTAGATCCCATTACTTCGAAACATTTTCTTTCAATTGAGCATATTGCTAACATTCGTCTTTATTTTCATTCAAATTACTTCACAGAAGATGAGAAAATGTTTTCCACCCATTTCAACCATTTATTGGCAGCCTTTCTACTTGGAAAATGAAAGCTTTTATCTTTTCATTTCTTTCCGGTCATACATAATTTTTACTCGGTTTTGAATTCATTTTTGATGTCCACATGATGCTGAAAAATAATGAAGTGTATGAATTGTGATATGCAAGATTACATTTCATTATCAAACTATGCGTTTGCAATAATTTTAGCAAAATATTTTCCCAAATCAACTGCATATACGATTGGCATTTCAATGATGTCAACAAAATGATTAGTAATATAAATGGGATAAATTAAAATTAGGCTTGCTTACCAATCTTATAAGAACTCCATTGGATCAACAACTGATGCTACACATTTGCTCTAATAAGTTATGCGCTAGTATTTTCATGGTGCCCACAGAACAATGAAGTACATACATTGTGATAAACCATATTGCATTTAAGTAACGAATTTCTAAAAACTCCAATATGCCATTATTTGATGTAAAAAATATATTTTCCTTATTCTGGTTAGAAAATATGGTTTCGTAAACTGCATAGGCCATTAAACAAAAAAAAAACGCATTATTTGCCTGCACGTGACAGCTCTAAATTTTATTCAAAACATTTATTAAACAAATGCTGTCTCCAAAAAAATTCATATTTGTGTGTGTAGTTCTTTAGGTAAAACGATTTGTTTATTACAACTTACAAACATTACATTTTATATAAAATGTACAGCAGTCCATTGCAGAGCAAAATGTCTGATATTTCGTTCCACTATAAACAACAAATAATAGTTTGTAGGAAAGCAAAGTATTTTTTTTTTTTAAGTGTCAAAATAGATTTGCAAAATAGTTTGCTCGAATTGATAAGCATAAAACTGAAGTCAAAAGAGTCTCGCTTGGGCGAAACAAATTTTGTTAAAAAAAATGTCATTCAAAACACATATGCAAAATGTTTTCTTCCTAACAAATCACAGATGCAAAGCAATGTCAATACATTGCAAATGATTTTAACCTTAAATTACATGCAATATATTTCCATTAAAGACCAAAATGGAGAATGTCGAATTTCATCGAGATTAGCGGGAAATATTTGATCTTTTTCCAATGCCCTTATGTACATGAATGTAGATATTCACTAGCTGCTCTGTACATTTACCACATTTAGTACTTTTACACACCCACGCACACAAACACTCAAGCACATGGACGCACATACACAAACACATATTTAGTGACAGTGGAATCGTCTAAATAAGCATTAAAAAATACGGTAAATAAAAATGCATACATCAGCGTAATAATATTTTTTAATTATAATACATTCTGATAAAACTGTTCTGTTAGTACAAAACCAATAATGCTCATCATGAAAGTAAACATGCATTATAGTAAGTTGCTTTTTTGTGTGTAGCGGCAGTTCTAAATATTAATTCTAACTCACAATGGACGATGCAATCAAATCTAAGAATGTATTACACCATTAAACAACAGAAATTATTGCTTTCGAGCTTCCCCACAGATTTAAACAAAAATACTTTAAGAACCTTTCTAATGCCAGAATATCCTCATTTTATGTAAATATGTTGGCAGTTTTCCTCAAATCGATAGAAACATAAAAGAAAGTAAATAAATTCATGGAAAGTTACTACTACATGCCACTTTGCATTATAGCCTCACTAACATTCGGCAGATAAATTGCTGGTATAGAGTTAAATAGTGAAAAATATCCTCGGCTAAACAGGTTATTTTTCTTCGCAGAAACGTATTGTTCAGCTTGTTGGATCAGCGCCAAATAGCTATGGAAGATTCTCAGTTGATTTATATAAGCGGAGTCTGAGCATTAGATTTTGTACAAAATTGAGCTTTATGTTTTATTTTAAAGTTTAGAGTGAAATTGTAAATATTATAAAGGCTATTATGTCACGTTAAAATTATGCTCGCTACTTATTATATAGGGCAGTGTATTATATAGCGCAATGTATTGCTTAAAAGTATATAGCGCAATGCAAGTGTGAAATTAAAAGCGCAATATGTATTGTTATTATAGAGCGAGATAGAACATCCACTTATATTATTTTAATTTTGTGATTAACGAATGTATGTTTCGAAACATAGTTTATTTCGACTAATTTAATGTTTGTCCGTTGGATCCTGGGGGATTACACTGCTAGAACTATCTTTAGCATATAAACAGCTTTTTTTTTTAAATTTACGTAGTTATAAATTTTTCCAAAGAAGATTCACGAATGGAAACGAACGAAATCTCGGCACAAAAAATTTGTGCTGGGAGATTTGATTTTTGTCTTACAGAACGATACAGATCATTGTAAACTTAATGAAAATATCTATAATAACTTAAGTTATCCTTATTTCGTTATTGCAGGTGTCTTGGATTCGACTTCGAGATTTCCACCTGCTTACAGTCGGATTGTACACCTACACTAGTGACTCCAGATTTCAAACTATTTACAACGAATATGCCACTGATTGGACTTTACAAATAAGATATCCACAGCTGTCCGACGAAGGATTATATGAATGTCAAGTAAGCTCGGATCCACCAGCTAGTCACTACGTGTACCTTAAAGTCCTTGGTAAGTTTATTATTACAACTGCATTGCTTTTCATTGATTAGAGTAAAACGAAAATGATGATTTTAACCACTTGAAGAGGATATAACACATAGGAAAATTCGCTTAACGCAACTCCTACTGCTATCGCAACTTCTACTCTATAGTCAACTTATGCCAGAAAACCTCCGTGTGCTATGCAATTTTTGGTAGATGATCGAATGGATAGGTGAGGTTTCAGTTGAATTCGGAGTTGAGTTGAACGCATTTCCCAACATCTGATACCCCGTAAAGCGGTTATTACATGCAGGAAAAGTCGTTCAAGGAAACTCCCAACTCAACTTCAACTTTTCAGTCAACTTTGTCCGGAAACTACCCGTGTGATTTGCTACTTCTGGCAAAAAGTCGAATGAAAAGTTGGAGTTGCTGTGGAATTGGGAGTTGGGTTGAACGAAATTTCCTATTCCCATGCATAATACCTTCTTTAGTTCATAGAAAACACAATTATAAGATGAACCGCTACACATTTTCCTATAAATATGCAACTATGCAATGAAGTGTAACTACTGATTCCTCATAACGCTTAACAAAATCTAAAGTGTAACTAATGATTCCTTATAGCGTTTAACAAAACCTAAAGTGATTTCTTATAATGCTTAACAAAAGCATAATATTCGTCAAAAAAAATTTGAGAAAAAAATATGTAATTGAATCCACCATAATTGTAATAAATTCAGTAAGAGAAGATACAATTGAAACAAATCTAAAACAGTTATTTACTCAAGCTAAAGAATATCTTCGTAGACAGTTTTTTTATTTGTTAATTGAAAGCTCATGTAACATATATTACAAGAAAATGAAAAGTCAATACAGTTTGAAAAATTAAAAAATGTATTTTGATGCATATGCTTATCAGTATTGATGGACCCTTATTAAGTGTAATTTGGTAACGTTTATAATGTGTTCAAAATTTCTTACCCTAATTCTATTATGTATTGTAGGTGTCCTAATAATAAGGACAGTTGTGTTTGACATTTTTTTATATTGTCACTTTTTTAAAATGTAAACTAAATGAGAAATTTTATGCTTAGAAAGTTACACGCAATCACTAAATGAACCAGTTGGCAACTCATTGAATTTTTTATTTATTTTTCCACACAAAATGAAAACGAAAACTTATCTAATTTGAAATTCCTCTTATTGCATTCAAAAATTCCATTAAAATAAAAATATATTTTCTGTGCTCATTTCTAAAGTTATTTGCAAATAAACAATTCCATTTTATTTGTTTTTACATTGGTTGTACAAAACACCCTACAAAGACTATAATGAAATGAATTCGTATATAATTACGGGAAGTTTAAGAACAGATTATCCACTTCTATGAAATGCAATTAAATTTGAAAGATTTCCAGGCGATTTTTAAAATAATGTTTTTTTTGGCCCAATTTTTGCTGTTACGTAAAACACTCGGGTATTCAAGCCCATGTGAACAAATCTACCCGATTTAAGGTAGAGCAAGTACGGCTGCTGTTTTTACAAGCACCATTAAGGTGAATCCGATTTAGCTCAACACACATGTCATGAGGACCCCTTTATAGTGTAGGCATCGATTCACAACCCACGTCCACACAAAGAAAGGACAAGGACGGGAGAGAGAAAATACTTTCATGAACGAACCAAGATTCACACCCGGGACTTCTTCATCCACAGTCAAACTTCTCCAACTGCTAGATATGGTAGCCGGCTTTGGATCAGTAGTGTACGTATGTCATAAAAACTATCTTCGTTACAGATCAGGAAAATATTTAAATATTTTTATAGAAATATTTAGAAATTAATTGCATTATATAGAAGTAGGGCCATTGTTTTTCATAAAGTTGATGCATTGAAACAAGAATCTTACATATTTAAAGTCTTAGATGGGTAATTTGTGAACTAAACGATAGGACTGTAATCGTAATATTGCCCAAATTAAAATTTCTCACATAATGCCAAAAGCACAAAATACATTATTAAAACTTTAAGAGCACAGGGCAGTAAAAATGACTTCAAGAAACTCAGCGATTCTTGTTCAAAATTCCTAAACTACAAAGTTTTCATATATCCGAAAAAATTTCTATTGCACGCATTATAATACATTTTGACAAATTTGGAATTTTGTGACACATTGTAGTTTACTAATGTTAATATTGTCGAAACGTTGCTTTCCATATCTATGCTTTATCTTGTAAAAGTCTTTCATAAATATCCTTAAACACTAAAACTCATAACTTTGATGGAACATACTGTAATTTTAAAGCATATTATGCTTATTCAAATGCATTTTCCCTCATTCACTACATCCAGAAATACCATCGCTAAATTTTATCCTGCATCCATCGCTACTCACATAACCAAATTAAAACTCTAAATCCAAATTCCGAAACACCGCCTACCATAACATTACTTTACCCTCCAATTAATACTTCACGAGAAAATATACATATATCTTCAGGCTAATGTCAACTAAATTATAAAAGATTTTGCATCACATTTTCGGATTCAATATTTTCAGAAACTGAATAAATCGTGCCTCGCTCCATTCCACGTAACCTTTTCCATTACTTTCCAGTGCCTAAAACAAAAATTCTTGGTGGAGGAGATTTCTACGCACACGTTGGCAGTGAATTGAATCTGACTTGCGTCATCACGGACTGCCCGGAGCCTCCCGCTTTTGTGTTTTGGTATCGGGATAGCAGAATGATCAATTACGATACAGCGCGTGGAGACATCACAGTGCAGAAGGCCGGTAATGACACTGCTATTAGTCGTCTGAGAATCAAGAACGCCCAGACGACGGATTCGGGCAATTATTCGTGCTGTCCATCCAACGCGGATGCTGCGAGTATCTTCGTCCACGTGTTGAAAGGTAACGGTAATGTTTTGAATATTTATGAATATTTTTAGCATAAACAAAGAGAGAAGCAATGCAAATTGAGAGGTGTCAGCATTAGGAAAGCTTCCTATTTAATATTTTAATCTTCTCAAACACTGCAAAAAAAAAAAAAAAAGAGTTGATTTTACATGGGCAGCAGAAGCTTCAGATTAAAATTGTAAAGTGCACAGTGATAAACTAAAATTAGCAACCATATATATATACAACTGTTGTATTATACTAAAAAAACAACAGTTTATTTTGTGCAGTGTAAGAAATTGATATATATATTTTTTCAAAGTTCATAAACAAACGAAAAAAAAAGAGAAAACGAGTAGTAAATAATATAAATAAATAAATAAATAATTTTCCTTTAAAAATAGCCATTATTACAATATTGAAAAAGCATTGTTTATTGTCAGGTAAATTTCATTCAGTAAGCAGCAGTAAATGTGGTTAACATGATCCATTCAGAAATTCCAGTTTTCAATGAAACATTGGAGCATTTCGAAAGGTATTTGAAACAAAAGTGAAACAAATTGGCCTTAAACGCACTAATTGTAGCCGAGTGATAACTGTCGACTTTTAGTTTTAGACAAAAACAAATAAAAAACTCTAGAGGTGTCATGTCACACAATCCACTAGACCCTTAAGTTTTTCGACAGCAAGCCGCAATCAACATTAGCAGCCTTTCTAAGGGAACGTACTGAAATGGAATAGTTTTGTAATAATTAATTTTCGGTGGTAAAAAATTGTTTTTAAAGCGAAACTTATTTTTTACCAATAACTAAAGTCTATATTTTGGAGATTAATTCGATTTGTGAAATGATACCAATACGCTAGATTGAAATAAAGTATACAATTATAATCTAAAATAAAGTTTCAACTGCGAGATCTGTCTTCTCTCTCTCTCTCGCTCTCTCTTCCTACAATTTATATCATTAAAGTTTTGAGTCTATCAAATAACTACTATTAACTAACAGTTCACTCGCAAAAAATGCCCAACTTATCTTTAGATTACATTTAAAGTTGTAATATGCTGAAGAAATCCGTAAAAAACTGCTGTACTCTATTTCAGTCTTTTTTTTGACATCAATGCATCCAGAAAAAATTTCTGTCAGCGGACTGTAGGGTGTATTTGTAAAGAATAAAATCCAATGGCATTTCTCACCACTATATCATATAAATATTGTGAATTTTTCTGTTTCATTCATATTTTTTTTTCTTTTTTCAACTTTATTAATTAAATATACATTTATTTGTATAGGAGAAAAACATGCAGCAGTTCAAAATGATGCTGCATCCACTTCGAAATCTACTCGTTTTGCACCTTATGTGGGTGTACTCACCGTGTTCCAGCTCATTTTCCTGACGTTAGCAAGAATTTGTGTAAGGTGACACCAAACAGGAGACATTACGCCACTTACTAAGTTCTCTGTGAGGTATTATTGTTACTCGTATTCATTTGTAAAGTAAACTAGAATATATACTCTGCTATTCATGCAAACTACTGCTATCAGAAAAAAAAGGCCACACATCGTCTTTTAATAGCTAGGCAGGGACGTCATTTCAAGTTTTTCCAGGGGGGGGGGGCAAAATGTCCAAACTCAATGCAATTTCATCGGAAAACATCAAAAGCCACGCCCACTTATATGTAAATACATTGATTTCTCAAAGTCAGGGGGGGCAATTGACCCCCCTGCCCCCCTAAATGACGGGCCTGTAGCTAGGTACAAACACATGCTGTCTTAAGGTCTTAAGAAAATGGGGAATTGAATAACGAGCGGTGTCAAATTCAATATACAGGGTGGTTATTCTTAACAGGAGGTGTTTGGAGCCCTCTAGCTCGCGATCTACTGGGCGAAACATTGCCAAATTTCATGAGCGTGTATATTAGACCATGAGATTTAGATTTCTGGAATAAAAAAATTAGCTTGAAAAATCACCACCAGGGAGAAATTTGGCGCTGTAAAAGTGTATTACACTGAATATTGCGAATCAAACTTGAAAAGATGCTGTATAAATCAATTTCGCTTCGCAAAAATTATTGTTCTTTGCAAATGAGGTTTAATATGATCGCCGTAGAATTTTCTATTAAAAAAAAAAAAAAAAAAATCACCACGAACAAAATAGCGATCCATTTAACCAAATACAATGCAATAATTTGCATAAACGCGTTGCGTTTAGCGATCATCTGCATAAAATGACTGACTGGGAGCATTCTCATCCTTCTGAGCGCAGTTGCCTCTTGATGGCTTTAACTATGCAAGACCGCGCTTTGTTAGTGAAGCTCTACTATCAGCGTGATGAAAATGCCAATGTTACTATTCGAGAATGTCAGCCAGTGAAGCAGTTGAAAAAAGGCCCGCTGACCATAACAAATTTAAAAAACATGATTAAGCGGTTTGAAATGACTGGATCTCTAGCCCAACAACCAGGCCAGGGACGCAAGACGGTTAATCAGCTACAAGTTGACGAAGTTGCAAATATTATTAGAGAACAGGAGATGGAGAATGTGCAAGGTACAAGTAGTGCTCGTGCAGTTTCTCGGCAGACGCTGATCCCTTACTCAACTGTGCGGAAGATTTTACGTGAGATGTAAAATTTTTTTCCTTACAAAATTTCTTCCACTCAAGAATTACTTCCTCGAGATACAGTTTCCCGACTGGACTTTTCTTCAAATATTCTAGATCGTACGCAAGTCAGCGATACTTGGCCGTGAAAAATCCTATGGAGTGACGAAGCTCATTTTCATTTAAACGGTGGCACTAACACGCACAACTGCCGGATTTGGGCCGCAACTAATCCGCATGTTTATGTGCAGAACCCACTTCACCCGCCAAAAGTTACAGTGTGATGTGGATTTACTGCATCTTTCATCATTGGTCCTTACTTTTATGAGGAAAATCATGCGGGTGGACCAGTTACATGCATTTCTCTGATAGCAGAATTATTAGCCGCTCATTTCCTACGGTATGGCCCCCAAGGTCGCTCGATCTCAATCCATGTGATTTTTGGTTGTGAGGATATCTGAAAAGTGTAGTGTATCAAAGAAACATTTCTGATATCTAAGTTTAGAAGATGTGATAATTTTAAAAGTTAGAGAAATCCATTCTGATATGTTACGAGCTGCCGTAGAAAATGGTGTGCATCGTATGCAGTTCTTACAACTTTACAATGGCGATAATATCGAACCATATTTGTGACAAAAAAAGTCATTTTTGCAAATAAAATGGATGCATATTTTGTCAGTAGGGTCAATCCATGTCAAATCACCCAGGAAAACGGGATTTTGTAACCCATGTCCTCGGCTTTTGATAAAATTTGGTGTATTTAATATTTTTATGGTGGTAAGTAACCATATCAATTCTTTTGCCCATATGTGATCAGGTTTTTGTTTTACCGGCCGTCAAACTTTTCAAAAAATTGCATTTTCTGTCAACCGCTAAGCCTAATCTGCATGTATACGTATCTCTTCAGTAAATTGTGACGGGTGCAGAAATCTTTCAATATTTCCAAAAATTCTCAGATATGTTGCTGAAAGTATGAGGATTTAATAAAAAAATACTTGAAATTTATATAATATAATTTTGTTTGAATAAAATTTGAGTAAACTACGACAAGCATTTTTTTTCTTGTGCAAAACATGAGTTTACTTAAGTGGCATTTCACGAAAAGGCGGAGGTCCTATTCAATAATGGAAGCATTCGAAATGAGCCTGAAGGTGTGTTCTATCATTGTAAAGAATAAAATTAGTGGTTTTTTTTCGTTTTCTCGTTGCTGTTGCACAATATACACATTTCAGTATCAAAATTTTTGAAAAAAAGTTCTAGTCATTTTCCTAACCTAAATTTCACTGAAAAGCAAACATACCTTTATTTTTAAGTGTATTTACAGCCCTATTATGCTACTTAAAAATCATCTTAATTCCTTATTAAGCAGAAAGAAAAGTGAGAAATAATTTATGACTCCCAAATTCAGTTGTTAAGTTCAGCAAAATATCAGATGTAGAAAAAAGATGTGCAAAACATGAATTCACTTTAGTAGCTTTTTATGAAGAGGCGGAGGTCATATTTAATATTAGAAGCATTCGAAATAAACCTAAAGGTGTGTTCTATCATTGCAAAGAACAAAATTAGTGGCTTTTTTCGTTTTTTTTTTTTTTTTTGCTATTGCACAATATATACATTTCAGTACCAACATTTTTGAAAAAAGTTCTAGTCATTTTCCTAACTTAATTTTCAATATTTTTTGTGTAAAAGAAGCATAGCTCATGCTTTTGTAGCATAAAAACGTATTATATTTATTTTTAACGATTTATAATTGTATTGAATGTGCGAAGAAGAGACAGGATAGCACAATCTTTGAAGAAAAAATAACAATGAAAAATATGAGTTTCCGAATATTATCGGATTGTTTGTCTTTGAAGTGTTTGTGTGATCCTGTTTTCAGCAAATTTAAGGAATATACTGTTTGATATTTTAACGCTCGACCTTCCTTGCATTTCCGACGTCGGACAGTACTTGTTGAAGTCGCGTTATCATGAAATATTCGGAATACTTATTTTGTACATATTCAATCTCCTTTTGAAGAGAATAGTAACATCTTCCAGAATCTTATGTTACGGACCGTTTGACGTAGTTATTTCATCTAACATCTTACCATTTCTTGGTTATAGTAAAGATAATAGTCCTTTCTTAGGTAAAAGATAGTCTTGCTTCAATATACTGTTTGATTAGTCACTTACTTGAAAATTTTCAATTTTTTTCTTTTAAACTCCAATAGCAAGTGTCGAAAGCTGTATTTGCTCTTAACTGGATGCTGAAATTTCTAGTTTATTTTTATTGAATTATGTCTGTCCGGGGCTCTAGCTTTTTAATTATCTCCTATTATTATTTATCAGAGCAAACCAACCTTCCTGATAAGCGAATCCAATGAAAACCAAACAAACCAAAATAGAAAACCCACTCACATTCTTTATCCCTCTTATCACTATGACCCATATTTTGATAAAATAAGAAGAGACCTGATACATGCGCAAATGCAAGAAAGGTTGAGCGTTAAAATATCAAACAGTATATTCCTTAAATTTGCTGAAAACAGGATCACACAAACACTTCAAAGACAAACAATCCGATAATATTCAGAAACTCACATTTTTAATTATTATTTTTACTTTAAAGATTATGCTATCCTTCTTCGAACATTCAATACAATTATAATTCATTAAAACTAAATATAATACGTTTTTATGCTACAAAAGCATGAACAATGCTTCTTTTACACAAAAAATATTGAAAATTAAGTTAGGAAAATGACTAGAACTTTTTTCAAAAATATTGGTACTGAAATGTGTATATTGTGCAATAGCAAAAAAAAAAAAAAACCGAAAAAAGCCACTAATTTTGTTCTTTGCAATGATAGAACACACCTTTAGGTTTATTTCGAATGCTTCTATTATTGAATATGACCTCCGCCTCTTCATAAAAAGCTACTAAAGTAAATTCATGTTTTGCACATCTTTTTTCTACATCTGATATTTTGCTGAACTTAACAACTGAATTTGGGAGTCATAAATTATTTCTCACTTTTCTTTCTGCTTAATAAGGGATTAAGATGATTTTAAAGTAGCATAATAGGGCTGTAAATACACTTAAAAATAAAGGTATGTTTGCTTTTCAGTGAAATTTAGGTTAGGAAAATGACTAGAACTTTTTTTCAAAAATTTTGATACTGAAATGTGTATATTGTGCAACAGCAACGAGAAAACGAAAAAGACCACTAATTTTATTCTTTACAATGATAGAACACACCTTCAGGCTCATTTCGATTGCTTCCATTATTGAATAGGACCTCGCCTTTTCGTGAAATGCCACTTAAGTAAACTCATGTTTTGCACAAGAAAAAAAATGCTTGTCGTAGTTTATGCAAATTTTATTCAAACAAAATTGTTATATAAATTTCAAGTATTTTTTTTTAAATCCTCATACTTTCAGCAACATATCTGAGTATTTTTGGAAATATTGAAAGATTTCTGCACCCGTCACAATTTACTGAAGAGATACGTATACATGCAGATTAGGCTTAGCGGTTGACAGAAAATTCAATTTTTTGAAAATTTTGACGACCTGTAAAACAAAAACCAGATCACATATGGGCAAAAGAATTCATATGGCTACTTACCACCATAAAAATATTAAATACACCAAATTTTATCAAAATCCGAGGACACGGGTTACATGACCGGGTGAACTGACCCAGTAGCAATTAATTCTTCGATAATCAGAATAATACACTTTTACAGCACCAATTTTCACCCTGGTGGTGATTTTTCAAACTATTTTTTTTTTCATTCCAGAAATCAAAATCCCATAGTCTAATATACACGCTCACGAAATTTGCCAATGTTTCGCCCAGTAGTTCGCGAGCTAGAGGGCTCCAAACACCTCCTGAACCACCCTGTATTACCGGTTTCGGATTCGTTTTAACCATTATATAGAATATTAAAAAACCAAAATATCACATTTAAACTATCACCACTTTCAATTTCAAGCTGATTAAACTAATAAAGGTTAATTTTTGTAGATTGTTCTCGAAAACATATTCACAATGAGACTGCTTGGGTAGGGTAAATTTACCTTTGTGGAAAAAAAAATTGAATTTTGTAAATTAGCACATTTCAGTTTCAATTGCATTTAAAATACGCGCAATGCAATCAATTCCTTCTACAATACCATTAATACCCCTCTGCCAGAGTATTATTAATGAGCATAATTTTCTGAAAAAAAATAGCCTCCAATTCTAAACTGTAAACATTTTACAATCGCTGAAAGGACTATAGTTTTAATGTTCAAGAAAAAAATCTTACTGTCATTTACTCCTGATAAATGTCCGGAAAGGCTCCTATGAATTTATGAATAAACTCGCTATCAACGTTTCACAATTGTTCAAAGTAGGAAAACATGGTTTCAAACAGGATTTTATGAGTGGCACAGTAATGTAAGTATCAGACACCCCCTTACCCATATTGGTCCTTTCCAAACTCGGAGAGTAAATTGTCATATAATATAGGTCGCCGATCGTTGCGTTTCGTAATTTACAACTAATTTTACTGCAATGTGTAGAAAAAAAATGTAGAAAGTTTTTAATGCAATACGAGTAAAGCATCATATTGCAATAAAAATTTAATCTTTATGTCTTGTTATGACTTGATCATGATTTATCAGTCTGGCGGAAGACAACTCTGGTTTACCCCATGCTTTTAAGGTGGTCTTTTACAGCTTAATATGTCTTACATGTTTTGTAGAAATCCAATTACTATTTAATTAAAAGAAGAAAAAAAAAACGCCTTAGAAATGTAGGATGTTCAAGATCGATGTTCTTAAGTAGCGATTTTTCTTAAATAGAAAAAATGCCTAATAAATACGAATACCTTTCTTATGAAGTAATTTTATTCATATGTTTTTACTTAAATTAGAGCATTGTATTCAAAATTTAAAAATCACACTGCTATTCCTTTTTCTTTTTTTTCTAATTTACTCTTCGGTATTTCCTGTGCCAATAGGAAATTGGATCGCGAGTTATTAACAACCATTGAAATGTCTTCTACAGCTGACATCGTTTCCATTATTGGTTTTCTCGTCATCGGTATTGATTTTTTAGTAACAAATGAATCGAACACTTCTGTTACTCTAGAACATTCAGAAACGTTATTATCAGAAATGAACGTTTTTTCCCCTCCACAATACCCGATACTTTCCAGCGACAGAAGTGATATATTCTATGCAACTTGTTTTGGAGCCAGTTTCCCGTTTCTAGAAATTTAATCATAGTTTAGGACTAATTATGTGAGCATATTTAAAGCATATGTTTTAAAAACGTAATTTAATTCCAGTTATTTGGAGAAAAGCATATGTTTAATTCTTCTTATGGATATATAAATTTCGTTATTGAAATAATTGACCTAAGAGTATAAGACTTGTGTTTTTTAAATGTAACTTTATACATCATTTAAAACTGAAATTAAATGCGTTTTATTCCAGCTAAGTATTCTAATCACGAAGCATTAAATAATGACTGCACCGATTTTGCATAGTGATTAACATGTGTTTTAAAACTGCTAACAAGCGTTGATTTACATTAGCCTTCAGTATGGTATTTCGTGTTGCTATGAAGTTAAGAAGATTTTAAACTTTCTCAAGGAAACATATTTCATATTCTGGAATGAAACTAGAGCACGCGGTTCTTTTTCTTCGGCTGTAAGAATGAAAGACGCTGTTGCTACTATCGTTTTGCAAGCGCAACGGTCTGCAAGCAAACTTAGTTAATAATGCATTTGAACTTGACTACACTGCAGAAAAGGAACTGTTGTTTTTACAGTATAATACTAGTAGCCGAGGTTCCAATTTAAAACTGTAAAATGCACAGTAATAAACTGTAAAACTATACATTTTACAGTTTATTACTGTAAACTAGCTTATTTTACAGCCTATTGCTGTAAAATTTAGCCATTGTATACTGCAAAAACAACAGTATAATACTGACAGTCGAGGTTCCAGTTAAAAACTGTAAAATGCACGGTAACAAACAAAATTAGCAATTTTACAGTTTATTACTGTAAAATTAGCAATTTTACAGTTTAGTACCGTAAAATAAACTATTTTATATTTTATTACTGCAAAATTAGAAATATGTACAGATCATTACGATAATATTAAATATATTATACTTTAAAAACAACATTCTTTTTTTTTTACAGTGCATGATTTGGCAAGAAAGATGTCAACTGTATTCGTAGATTCCCCCTTTTTTTCACAACCACTTTTTCCTCATTCTGACAGCCAGTTTCGGTCCGGCTGCTAGAAAAGCACGCGTTCTACTAATTACATAACCTCTATGATATTTCTCCTTTAACTGATGTCGTTTCACTCCGTCATTTATTACTATAGTTAAAAGAAACCTAACATATCAGCTTTGCAAAGGCTACGCGCCTCCTAATCACAGCATTACGTGCTGAGAGGTGAGGTTTGTAACAGACATAGAAATTGTGTCTCATTGTTTTAATGCCTATTGGAGAACACTGTAAAGTGATATAAAAATTTTAATTCACGAATAAAGGTGCTACAAAGAAATATACAAATTAACTTTGACACCTCAAACTATCACGCAATGAATAGCTTTTGGGATATTCTGTACAAAGTTATCTGAAACAGGGATCACCAATCGTTCTATTAGAGTGAACCACTGTGATAAAAGGAAAGGAAAGGATATTTGAGCCACCTGGGAATATTCAAAATTTAATGCTACTCAAGTATGGACAATGGTGTAATAACTCTGCTTATTGACTATTTGTTTGCTGCACATTACAAATTGAATAAATAATCTAAACAGATAAAGTAGCTAAAATATATGCATTAGTCTTTGTAGCTTCAGTAATATTCATAAATTCTAACTCTCAAACAACTTCATTGATTTATGCAAATGGAACTTCGACATTACAATCAAACGCCGTTTGTTAAAGGAGAAAATTGCAACTGTATTTTGGATGCAAGATAACCAATATCTGGTCAAAAGTTAGTGACATAGGTAAGGAAAATAATATTATTAATTTTTAGCAAACAGTTTGATATTACTAACTTCATCCTCTGAAATTTCTGTTCTCATAGATAAGTACTGCTGAAAATTTAAAAATCAAGATTGAACTTTTTTTTTACCTTGGAAAATTATATGTACCTGAGAAATTTGAACTAAATATACTTGGTATATAAGTAAAATACTTACTTCAGCTCAATATTAAATTGCATACTAAATAGTTAAATTGATGCACTTTTGAATGTATGTCTACTATAAATTCGAAAATGCTTTAGGTAAAGACGGAAGTTTTTAAAAACAGCGCATTAAATACATTCTTTTGCATCAATTCTGTTTTTAAACAAGATAATTTGTGTGTAAGTGTTTTTTTAATCACTCTTGAAGCAAAGGAAAACGCAAAATAATTATTTATATTCTCAACTCAATAATTGGTAGCTCCTAAGAATGAGATTCTGATATAATAATGATTTGGAGGTCACTTTTGCAATATGTACACTTATAATATTCAAAAGCACTTTCATTTTCTCCAGTAATAATGATTATTATAATCAGAGCTTTAACGTACTCACAAATTGGGCTCATAAGTATGGCCTCTCAATAAAGAATTCTTGACTTAAGTATCATGCTTAACAACAGGATTTATTAAATATATTTTTCCTAAATGAGCTTTACAGGAACAGCTGATTTTTGAAAGCAGATTTTCCAAAAATTATGCGCCGAATAACGATCTTCGAACTATATAAAATGACCTTCTAAGAACTCGTAATGAAACTTACTGAAGTGAAAGCTTTTGTACAGGGCTTGCAGATGACCAAACTTATGACCAAATTTTGCACATTCCTTTTTTTTTAATTCTCTTCAGTTGCTTTCTTTAAATGATTATTTTATGTGGCTCCTTTTTTTAGTTGCTTTTATTCATTTTTATGATAAAAAAATCATTTATTTTCAAAGAAACTTTAAGAGATTCCGTTTGAATGTATCTATCGCATAGTTCATGCGTTATTCCACCTGCAACGATAATGTCAAACACATTACTATTAATGGGTAAAATTATGCTTTTGCGTGTTGTTCTTTGATATCAATTGGAAAGAGAGTTTTAAAACTGTTTCGCATCCATTTTAAACATCAGGGCGGACACTTTTTTGAACCTATCAAAATGCAAAGTGAGTGAAATATTGCGTGTATAAGATATGACGCACTTACAAGGACACTTGAATTGGGCATTTATAATGTTTTGGGGAGGGCGGGGGTCTTGTATTTGCTATTTTCATTGAATATTCACCATTATTGTGGAATCATTTACATTTATATTTCTTTTATAAAATCATTCCGAAACCAATAAGTGTAACACATCTAAAAGACACAAAAGTTAACCATTAATTATCCTATTTGCTTTTTGACTAATGCATCAAAATTATTTACTATTATTGTTTCGTTACTAATCATTTAATGATGTACAATTTATTTTATTCAAACTTCCTCCACCTATGTCTTTGTCAAAACAAATTTTTATGTAAATCTGAAATTACCCTGGGTAATTAAAAACAACAAAAACTACAACTAGCTGACAAGCTTTATGTTTCTGATTTAACCGGAGCACAACTAATTTAACTCTCGTACTATGATTTCTAGTTGTCTAGTTGACGCGATAGATCAACTGTTGTCCAAGACAAAATAATTGAGAAAACTAGCTTTTTAATGGAAATGGATTGGATTTGTCACTTACTATTACTCTTTTCTTAGCTTGTAATGGCTTTTATGGTAATTACAGTACAAAAAGCATCGGAAAAAAACATACTGCGTTTCATTATTATTTTTTTAATTATTGTTGATTTTTTCGTTTTCGTTCTTAGCATTAGATGTTTTCGTTGACAAACGATAGTGTTCATAGTTACTGCCTTATTTAAATGCTGCATTTTTAAGTCAAAAAAGAGCATTCAATAAATGAATAAATAAAAGAAAATTTTTGCAACAATTTCTTTAAAGTAACTTTTTCTATTGGAAAAAAAGAAAAACAAATGCAATGCATCCGTCTGAAAGATGTAAAAAGAAATTTTTGTGGTAGTCAATACATATGAATAATTTTTGTTGCATACTGTTTCTGTCCTGTTTTTTAAGAAAAAACTTAACAAGGTGAAACTGCTGAATAAAATTTGTACTTTTTTAATAATTACGGTACAATATTTGCTTTTTTTCTTTTTTATCCAGCAGCCATTGTAGCTTTATGACAAAATTTCCCACATCCTTAAAAATACAGAAATTGAGAGACGTTCAATTTCTTTTTCTAGCGTGTTTTCTTTCGACATTGACCATCCGATACCCAAATTGCTTCCACAAAACTGACCTTAAATGATACCCTTTGTCTCTCTGCGGTTTGTTACGAAACAGCTGTTACGAACATAACACATCTCTGTTTCTGATGTCCTGATCTTAACTGTGCCTTTTCAAGTTTTTCTGATGGCACGAATGTTCGCTATGTTAGAAGTTTCATGTGACTGCTAAGTTTTGCTTATGACAGCAAGAAAAACAACGGTTATTTCTTTTGTTCAAACGATTCTGCAGTGTTCTTGATAAATCAGGATGATACTCTAACAACTAAGTGCGGAAAATAAAGTGTTTTCCTTTTTCTTTTTTATGACACTAAATAATTCCAGTAAAGTAAATACTTGTGCAAAATGTCCTGCATGTTATAGATGTAGTTTGCTTTAGAAAATATCAACCAAAAATAAATCATAGTTTTTTATAGAAAGCATCAATCGTACTCTCACGGCATTATCCGTCCCACTTGTTTATCAGATTATATTTTTTAAAAAATCATTAAAATTTGCACTATGCACTAACGACCAACTTTTAACTTCATAATTAACAGCTGAAAAAAAGAAATATCAGATTTAAAAACGTTTCATTTTGTTGTGTTGTTTAGAACAACTTAAAATATTATTTTGATACGTATTGGATAATTTTAAAACAGAAACAAAATTTATTGCACATTTAACGTCAGACAAGACGGGTTGCTTGACAAAAAATATGTTATCTTGATAAAACTAGCAGTGTAATGTTAATTAAATGTCGTTTTGCGTTCCATAAATACAACATAGCAGAACATAAACAACCTAGCATAAACTGGCAGACTTGTGGGGAAAATTGCGCTGTATACACTTTGTGTATAACTGATCAGAGACAAATCTGATGTCGTCACAACATATTTTTTATAACGGATTTAATATAACAGATATAATATTTTTACTGGAGCAATATTATTTCCATTTACGCCTGAAACCAAATTTTTTTTAGTTGAAGATGTCCTTTGACTCCATAGAAGAATTAATTAATTAAAATGACTCATACATTTGAAATAGGGTATTGATGCAAAAAAAAGCTTGAAATTAGCTATAGTTAAACACGCACAAAAAAGTCAAGAGCATTTTTGGGACGTGCGATTGCAATAAACGAAGTATAAAATCCCTTATTTACACCCCTTGCTCTACACTTTGTAGGTAGCGCTTGCACAACTAAACTTCATGCATACATGTTGCAAGAAACATACACGCTACGTACACATCATATATACGTACAGACTTTAAAAAACAAAACTCGTAAAAATTAACATATTTGATGATGCTGCATATATATGCACTTATGTCACGATATAACTAGTCAAAGTTGATTCAGTGGTTATTAAAAGAAAACATTTGTAAAAATTTGAATTACTAAGTTTTCGTGTAGATCTTTTAATTTATACAAGGAAATAAAAACAATACGCTCTAGCTTAGACAATAAAACAATGTTGCGTAGGTAAAACTCAAATTAAACTGAGATCAACTTTCATTAGATGCTACTAAACAGCAGCTTTTACCAAACATAATAAAATTAAGATTTTACTGGTTACTAGTAGTTAGTTTTTGATAAAAATGCATTAAACATTTGAAAAAAAGTGTAATAAAATAATAAAAGCAGAAAAAGTAGCTCAGATTCAAGTTTTTTTTTTTTCTTGATTGATCTTCAAAATGCGAAATTCATCCAAAAAACAATTTGTAAAGAAATATTTAGTGCGTCTACTCTTCCTCAATCTCCAATTTTAAAAATGAGATGGCAATAACTTCTCCGCACATATCTAATCTAATATGCAACTAATGACATGAAAAACTTCAACATTCTTTCACAGAAAATTGAATTTTTAAAAAGCAAGAATGATCCAGGAACAAATTACGAAAGAAAAGTTGCAACGCGGTTAATATATATGAAAATTTAATATAATTTCAACAAAATAAAAACAGGCTATATAATGAGAAATATGCAGAAAGTATACAGTTCAATGGGAAAATGCTACAATAACAAAAATAATAGCTGAAATAGTGAAATTTAA
This sequence comes from Uloborus plumipes, assembly GCA_038373865.1. Classification (NCBI taxonomy): domain Eukaryota; kingdom Metazoa; phylum Arthropoda; class Arachnida; order Araneae; family Uloboridae; genus Uloborus; species Uloborus plumipes. Next base: position 65,043 of record JAXGGA010002457.1, on the reverse strand, counting down.
TTAAGAGTTTCAATCACATAGGATAAGGACAAATAGCAAAATTACGAAATTAAATTAAAGTTATAATAGTCTACGGAATGGATGCTAGTAAAAAAAGATAAGAAAGATAAAAAGTTATAAAAGATTAAAAAAAAAAAATATCAAGCAAAAACTATCAATTAAAACGTTTTGCTGATGTTTGATTTGTAATAAAAACTAAATGTGCAATGTGAAAAAAACAAGTTTTTGACACCGAAACGGTCATTTATCTGCATAGTTTCTTTTTTTCAGTTTTAAAACTGGCAACACACGCAAATCATTATGAGACTCTGATCTATGTAACGAATCCTTTTCGCTTGTTTCAAATGCTACGTAATCTGATCCCGTAAGTAGCATCTTGTACGCAATATATCAAAATTTCAGTCAGAAATGCAGCAAAGTGGCGTTTTGATGGGCTCATCATGGGAGGTTCTCTCTCGACTCCCCTCTTTCCCCCTCCTTAAATATCCTATTTCTGCTTTCATTTTTCTAATGTCTTGAGTGAGTATAATAATATTTCTTTGTTTAAAAGCGATAAAAGTTTATTTCTCCGAATCTTTGAAATGAAGCTTAAAGTTTTTTTTAACTTTTTTAAATACCCTAAGAGACAATGGTTTGATTGTTTCCATATATTTAAAAAATTGGATTCATCGATATTTCAATATTATAAACTCTGTTGTGTACAGCAATTAATTAGGCACTGAGAATTTACATCCTTCATTGAGATGAAATTGAAGTTCTTCATATTAGGTCTTACTGATTACTATTAAAAACGATAATATTTTATGTGATACTGCACTGTAGTAAATTAGTATAAAATTAAATATTGACATTTATATATATTTTTGTCCATGTAATTAAAAATTAATCTACCCGCATGTAGATTAATAACGCAACAATATACTAACTTGACTTCTAAAATTTTTTCATCATTATAAGTCACATTTCCTTGTTTTTTTCTTTATTATTATAATGAAGAATAATTTAGGTTTTAATTTCATAAAAAACCTTCTAGAACAATACGGCCGTTTCTGTAACAACTAAGTAACTAAAATAACTATACTAAAAATTTTTAAAAACTAAACTGTTTCTAAAAAAATATTTTTTTATTTAAAGTAAAATTTAAGTATGAACCTAAATTTGATTATTATTAAATATTTGTTGGTCTAACGGAAAAAAATGGACGTGAAAGTGGCAGTAAATTGATTTTATAACATTTATGCAATTTGTAAGGTTTTGTGCATAATTACTAAAACAACCATCGAGGAAATTACTTTAGTGAACAAAAACTTAAATTGAGTGCTAGAATTTTGTGCATAATTAAAATATTAGGTACAAAAAGTTTAATTACAAAACAAACAAAAATACATTAAAGGACTATATATTTTTAACTGTTGTGCATTACTGAAAATTTGCCGTTTATAGTTTAAAATATATCTCTAAAACCAAACTATCCCCCCCCCTTTTTTTTTGGCGACTTGATCGGGGTTCATACTCAATTCTGCGCAATAACTTAACAGCTCTTGTTTTAGCAAGTTTTAAAACTTTCAGCATTATATTGACTTTTATGTCTTCCTCTATTGATTGATGGCAGTCGTTTTGGAAAAGTATCTTAAATTTTGGTAAACTTTGCGTTTGCTGGTCAAAAATAGTGCACTACAACTCAAAATTAAAGTTTTCTGTAATGTTTTTTTTTTTTCTTATTTGATAAGCAGCGCACGGTAACTAACTTCAGTATTTAATATGCAAGTAATACCCTAGCAGCAGCATCTCATCTGCCAATGATCGGGCATTCATCAAAACCGGATAAAATTCTCATTGGCCAAACAGAATCCAAATCCAAACAGCAAAATCCGATGAGTTTTGCTCGAAATACGATGAGATTTGGAGCAATTTACGAGCAGAACAGTCCCGTGCCGATGAATTTCATCGGGAAACTTGATCGGATGGATATCGTTTTCTGACGGAATATAGCTCGGCTTATTTTTATCGGGAAAGCTGATCGGAAGGATATAGCTTTCCGATGAAAAGTAGCTCATCAAAAACCGTGCTCGGATACTGATCGGAATGATATCATCGTGCGTTACGGGATCAGTTTACGAGGAGTTCGATGATCGGCAGAGCAAAATCCGATGAGTTGATGCTACTTGGGTAATACGCACACGTTGACGAATGAGCTTGCACATAATGACTACATAATTGCGACATTTGCTATATGAATAAACTGTCATTCACCAACTCAAATGTAGAGTAAAAGTCATCAAAAAATGAATTAGATATTTTTTTTTTCCTCTACAATTGAAGAGCTTGAAGGATAAAAGGGATATGTTACATTTTAAAAAAGGAATACTCTAAACAATAGTAAGCAATGTATAAAGGTAAGCAAATAAAAATTGGTACATCAAAAACAGACGTCATTAGACCAATTTCACACGCACACTAACGATAAAACCAGAAAACAAAAAAAGCTGCAACAACTGCAACAATGAAACTTTGAATTTTAATTACTCGCAATTTCTGTTTTTCACATAACCCCTTCATCTCTCAAGCCCTTCAATTACAAAACACATTTTTAAGTAAACTAAAAGGAAATTCATTTGCTAATTTCAGTCTTTTCGTTTCAGAAGTCAGCCATCCTATTCTTCATTGTGCGTCTCGTTTCACATTCAATGTTCCTTTATATTTAGTTTTTCATTGTTTTCCTATGTACAGAAATCTCAGGAATGGTAAGAATAATCAGTATTTATTTCGATACCGTAAAGTCGGGTTACTTGGACCCTAGGGGGTTACTTGAGCCCATTACAGTAAAATGATAAAATCTGGGTTTGGTACTTACTAGTTGAAGACTTGCACGTAGTTCCTCGTTTCTCCGCTAGGTAGAAGCACTCTGCAGTCTCTAACGCTAGTATCAAACCCAGATTTTATCATTTTACTGTGGGCTTAAGTAACCCCCTTGTGGGTCCAAGTAACCCGACTTTACGGTACTAGAAAATTTCTATTTCTAACAATTTAAATTGTGTTTTAAGAAAAATTATTTTATTTAGCTCGTTTCATCTTCTATGACATTTTGAAAGCTAAGGAAAAGTATGCTTTTAAATCATTAACTTTGTGAATTTGTTATACAAGTAGTACCTTTTTTCGTCGCAATCTAAAATGCTTAATTCATTTTCATAGTGCTACTTAATTATTTGCTTAACAAATTAATTGCGCATTAAAAATAATTCATTTTTATTATTATATTTCTTTAGTATTTCCGGCTGAAAATACTGTCATGTTATGAATACTCTTTCTCTTTCTCTGTCTCTTTTCTTAATTAACTTTTTATTTATTTCTTAATTTATTTTCATTTCACTTTTTTCTATTTATTTTTGTATAAATCAATTAAAATAATAATTAAAAATATGACTTCATACATTGATTATTTGCTTTTCAAATAAAATGTCAATGGTGAGCGAGCACTCTAATGTGATTGAAGTGAAAAGCTAACGTAAATAAAGCACAATTATTGCGCAAATACACCAGATAGCTATTTCAAAGCCATAACTAGATAACATTTTTCTCTAGTTATTTTGTTTCTCTTGTTTATTTATTTATTTATTTATTTATTTATTATTTTTTTTTATTATTTTTTTTTATCGCAGTCCTGTGCAATTTGCTCTTTATCGGTTTCGTGCGTCAATCATATTTTGGCACAATGCTATTTTAGCACCAAGATAATTTAGCACAAAGCATATTTAGCACAAACCATTAAACCCTTCAAATACATAATAATATCCATTACTATGAATAATAATTTTTACGGAATTAAATTAATTTCAGAGCACAGCATTTAGTACTTAAATTTAAACTTTCAAAAACCAAATGGTGTTTACTTGAATTAAAAAAAATGAAACATTTATTGTTTTAATAAATGAAAATATCAATACTTTTATTGGTTCCTATATGTTTAATGATTTACCTTGTGCTTTTAGTAGTTAAGAGAAATTAAGTAGTCATAAAATTAAACATTCATTATTAAGTTTGAAAATGTGTTTAATTTTCAAATGGCAGTCTCAAAAAAAATTAAAAACTTGTTTGTTACATTAAGGTTTGTATTCATGCTACACATTTTTTTTAATTTCTTAATGTATTTCTTTTTATGATGTCCATTCAGAAACTCATACATTTTTATTTATTTTTTCCCCTCAGATTTTTGTGAATTCAACTTGTGTTTGATGTGATTTGAGTAATTATAGAGCGTTTACTATTAAATATGTCTCCACTGTGTATGTCACTTCATTTTTTATCCTTTCCAAGAGAGATTTCTTCAAGTACCTTATTTATATTTTCTTTGTATACACATACGTGTATGTGTCCTACCTAACTTATGATTGCATATCATTATTCATTGTACTTATTTATTTTTCCATATTGTTACTCATATGTGATGTATATATTTTAGATAGTACTCTTTACAATGAAAGACATGACTTGCTGAACTATAATTTCGTTGTTTAAAATAAAATTAGTTCTTATATGAAATATTATTCATTTAAAATTATTTACAATATCGTAGTAATGATGTGGAGTTCCCATGTTTGATTGATTACTTGTACCGAAAACTTACACAATTGCATTAAAATGTGTCTTAACTTATTACCTCATGCTTTAACTAAATGTTTATTTATGAGTTTGAAATAAAAAACTAAATGTTTATTTATGAGTTTGAAATTCAAACGTTTACATTGTTTTCATACATGACAGAAAATCATTTTTTTGGAAGGAATGTTATCCTATGTTTAATGGTAATAAAATTAAATTTCAATGGTAACAAATTATTTCATCATAGTGCTACTTAAAAAGAGTGATAAAATTGTAATTTATGTATTTGTTTTAAATTTAAAACAGTGCACGGAACCTCTAAAAAACTATTTTATTTATTTATTTATGAATATTAATTTTTGCTATCGCAATTGGAATGCTTTCTTTTTTAATTGAATACTATTTTAACATAATAATTTTGTTGATACTTTTTTTTGTTGAACTACAAATTTAGGTAATATAAATAATTAATTTTAAAATAATAGTTATTTATAAAGCTGAATGTATAAAAATCATAGTTGAACTAGATAAAACATTCCATAACTCCTATAGAGTGTAATTATAAGTAAATTTTAATACGTTTCTACCTAATTTTTAAGTTAGTTACTTGAAAAAAAAATACGTTGCCATTAGATTTTAGTTTATGCATAAATTAAGAAGAATATTTTTGCTAAGAGAAAATACTCATGGGTGTACGAAAAACAAAACTTACTTCTTCAATTGTAAAATTCAGGTGCAACTTACATGGTTTTACGTCAGTTACTCAATATGAAATAGTGTGAAGTTAGCGTACATTTTCTTTAAACTTCCTATAGTTTTCAGTGTGCTGCTGAACTAATGTCTCAATTTCATATTTATTTCTGAGTTTAAATCTTTAAATGGTATAAATGCTTTTACAACTTTAGTTAAAAGAAAAGTTTTGTATGCCTCGAATATCGTTAAATATACACTGAAGTGACAAAAGTCATGGGATACCTCTTAATATCGTGTCGGCCCTCCTTTTGCCCGGCGAAGTGCAACAACTCGACGTGGCATGGACTCAACAAGTCGTTGGAAGCCTTCTGCAGGAATATTGAGCCATGCTGTCTCGATAGACGTCCATAATTGTGAAAGCGTTGATGGGGCAGGATTTTGGGCTCGAACAGACCTCTCGATGGTGTCCCATAAATGCTCAATGGGATTCATGTCGGGCGATCTAGGTGGCCAAATCATTCGTTGGAATTGTCCAGAATTTTCTTCAAACCAATTGCGAACAGTTGTGGCCCGGTGACATGGCGCATTGTCATCCATAAAAATCCCATCGTTGTTTGGGTACATGAAGTCCATGAATGGCTGCAAGTGATCTCCAAGTAGCTGCACATAAGCATTTCCAGTCAATGTTCGGTCCAGTCGCACTAGAGGACCAAGTCCATGCCATGAAAAAACAGCCCACACCATTACGGAGCCACCACCAGCTTGAACAGTGCCTTGCTGACAGTTTGGGTCCATGGCTTCGTGGGGTCTGCGCCACACTCGAACCCTACCATCGGCTCTTACCAGCTGAAATCGTGACTCATCGGACCAGGCCACGGTTTTCCATTCATCTAGGGACCAACCGATATGCTCACGTGCCCACGAGAGTCGCTGCAAGCGATGTCGTTCTGTCAGTAAAGGCACTCGAGTCGGTCTTCTGCTGGAATAGCCCAAGAAATCCAAATTTCTCCGCACAGTTCTAGCAGACACGTCCATTGTACGTCCCACATTGATTTCTACGGTGATTTGACGCAGTGTTGCTTGTCTGTTAGAATTTACGACTCTTTGCAGACGTCGCCGGTCTCGATCTTTAAGTGCAGGCGGTCGACCACTGCGCTGTCCATGGTGGGATGTTATGCCTGAAATTTCATACTCTCGGCACACTCTTGACACAGTGGATCTGGGAATGTTGAATTCTCTAACGATTTCCGAAATGGCAAGACCCATGCGTCTAGCTCCAACTAACATTCCGCGTTCAAAGTCTGTTAATTCACGTCGTGCGGTCATCATCACGTTAAAACCTCTTCACATGAATAACTTGAACAGAAATGAAAGCTCTGTAAAAGCACTGCGCATTTATACCTGTTCTATGCGATGCTACTGCCATCTGAAAATTTGCATATTGCTATCCCATGACTTTTGTCACTTCAGTGTATGTGCCTTACTTATAGATAGTGGTTTTTTTTTTTTTTTTTTTGTATGCATACAAATGAAATACATCTTTTTCTTACATAATTTTTATTTTCTTGGTTATACATAACGGTTACTAGTACTGCATTGACATCACAGCTTCCTTGACTTTCATTGCATTTAAATGTCACATTTTCAGTTATAAACTGTATTAAAGCAGTACTTGCATAATTCATTACTTTTTATCATTGAGAAACATATGTGTGATTTCACTATTTACAGTCCAGAATAAAAATCACCATCTTTACGAAAGATGACCCCTGTTTTGTTTTGTTGTAATTTGATGCCATAAATCTTATTGTTATCTTGTAATATTGTCTGCAATGTAAATGCTTAAAAGTGCAATTTTTATATGTAATAAAACATTTGTCACTGATATTAATTGTTTTTATACTTAGCAACAGACATTTTTCTCATAAGAAACATAATTAACGTGATTAGGTAAAAAACACTTGAAGTTAAAGAAGAAAAAAAAAGAAAGAAACATTTGTTTAAAACGGGTAACATAACTCATAATTTATGTATTGCAAAATTTATAATATTATGGTTCTAGAACGGAAGGTTTGTATTTAAAATGAACAAATATATGTTTTCAGTTAAATCAAAAATGTCTATAAAAGTAATGACGTGTAAGTGAGGAAAACTAAGCAATCGTAGGCTTTTTAAAATTATTTATATTTATTTTAAAATAGAATTATCCAATATTATGATGTAACTAATAATATACGCTAATAGCAAGCGATACAGCAATATGCCTAAAATAGAAAATAAAATTGTTAAAATTTTTTAAACTTATTAATCAAATTTTAAGCTGAGAATCGTAAACAATATAGGAAGGGCCAGGGGGAGCAAAGATAAAAGTGACCAAAAAGCGATTTCGAGGGAAACGAGGAACAAAGTTTGATTTCTCGTAACTCCTTATGTAGTTAATAGAGTTTTCATGCACATTTCGGTTGATTCTTATCTTGTTTCCCCCTTGTTGTTCTACCAGATGATATTACTCCTTCATAGCCCCTAGATAGCGCTAATATCTCAAAGTGACGAAAAACTGACTTTCATCTTTTCTCCCTGGACCTTCATATATAAAACTTATAGAAGATGTTCAATATAAACAGTGATCTGATTTAATACATTTAAAGATCTGATATAATACATCTTATTCAATATATTTGATCAAATGCATTTATGTCAGAGCAAATGTATTCAAATATGCCGTAACTTTTAGATTATCATCTTTCCAAACTATTCTATATTCAACGTAATTTTTTCAAGTTATTGGTTTAGTTGTAAAATAATTCTCCTTCCTTCAAAACTAGTTAAATACACAGTCATTGTATTTAACTACTTTTAACTGTATAGTCACTTGCGTTATTCGCAAAATTGAACTTCAAATACAATTTTAATATTAAAATCGACAACTGACAAATTAAATCTTACCATTAATTTAGTTTTCTTAAAACAATAGTGAAAGAGCGTTTTACTTCCTACCTTAATAAATTAAGAATGTAAACGGTAAGACTTTTCATTTACCCATTTAAAAAGTCTTACTGTGGGAACAAAAAAAATCAATGTGTGCTTTTTTCTTTTTTTTTTTTTTTAATTTTATTTTCATCCTCTTGATAGACCACTAATGATTTCGTTTTACGGCCAACTTAAAAGCTGATGTACCTTGAAGTTCGATGCATGAAAAGCGTTAAATTTAAGAGCAGCTTTAAAATTTACAGTATATATTAATTAAAAGCTGAAATTATTGCGTGTAGTCGTTAGCATTTTCGCTTTGTTATTTAAGAAGCTTTGGAAAAAAAGAGAAATATTAGAGCATTTTATTTAGTATTTAATTATTTATGAAAGTAATTATACTAATAATCCACAAGTAATAAATATGATGTTTTCTGCACAGCAAATAATGTCAAAGGCACAGTTTTCATTTTTATTACAGTATATTATCGAGCAATCAGTTAGATAAAGTTTCGTGAAAAGTAATTAGCCATGCTCCTCGTAGTTCCTTTATTTATTAATTTAAATGATTAAAGGGGTCCTAAAAATGTTGCACAATCAGAAAATATTTTTTTCCTCCAACGGTTTACTAGAAATTCAAGATTGGGGGGGGGGGCTGTATTCTATTAAATGCATTTTAGTAAGTAAGAGATAAGTATCTTTAACCAATTGTATTAATCGTTGAAATTCTAATTATGTTTTTTTATTTTAAAAAGTTCTGAATTCAATTCAAATAACAAAAGACTAAGAAATAACTACATCAATAAAACTTATCTGAAGGTTAACATCATAGCTTTGATACTACAGAAGGCATGAAAAACTTTAGAAATAACTAAATAAGTTTGTGCTAGAAAATATTTAAGAACCACAAATGAGCAGGAATACTGCAGACACCTGTTTCAGAGTTTAAGGAAGGCCTATTTCAATTAATAAAATGTGAGCTTATGGATGTAAAGATCCCTTTTATCAGGTGCCTTTACATCCATAAGCTCACATTTTATGCATTAAAAAAAGGTTTTCCTGTAACACCGAAACTCGTGTCTGCAGTATTCCTGCAGCATTCGTGCTTCTTTAAGCTGTATTATTTGCTTTGGATTTTATGAAAATTTCGGTATCATATCTAACTTTTGTGTGCACCTAAAATGCATTTGTGTTCATAAACCAACAAAAAAAATAATGATAAAGAATACTTCTCCTCAGACTTTTCAATAAAATACGTAACAATTTTCTACTCCAACACTTCATATTTCTTCTAAACCATTCTCAAAATTTTCAAGATTATTTTTTCGTTGTGTGAAGAAAACTATCGAAGTCCCCATTTCTTATCTAATACTGTATTTTCCGAAGAACTTATCTCACTTCAATTTCCTTTTTGTCTCAAGTTTTCACAACACACACAAAAGAATAATTTATTGGCAGCATTCTCGCAGTGGCAATGGAAGATTACATAGGAAGCAGAGCAAAAGAGCAATCTTATTTTTCTGTTCGACCACCCGAAAAAGTATTCCGTTGTCCGCCAATGAAGGTCGTTCACATTCCTATTTTGAAGAAAAGAATTCCCAATAAAAGGGCCCTATCACTGGGTCTTAGGGTTACCGGAGAAAGAAGAAAAGACCGATTTCCATTTGTTTGACACAAATTGTGGATTTCGGCATTCTTTTGTTTGTCCAAATGCCTTTTCTTTTCTTGTGTACTTTCTCTCGTATTTGGGGCTTAAATATTACTGAGTAAGCAAAGTAAGTGCAAAAGATTTTTTTTTCTAAGTGGAAGTTTTCTTTAATGAGTGCACATTTATTTTCAGTTTTTTTTTTTTTTTTTTTTGACTGAATGTATTTTTTGATAATAGCAATGAGAGAATAAACAACTGAAGGGTTTTAATTTTTTTTTACTCGATCAAGATAATGCATATAGTTTTTAATCAACATTTTTTTAAAATAGACTTTTAACTAATATTAGGAAACTGAGGATTTAATAGCTTTGCGAAATTCAATGTATTTTTTGTGTTGTGCATTATTAGCGATGAAGAATCTTTAAATGGAAATTCTAATTTTCATTGCAAAATATTTTTCATCGCAAACTATACATCATTTTAATAACATCAATGAACTTTTCGTTTTGTATGGTAATCTTTGAAATCGAAATAGTAATTCAGCTTATATTATTAACAAACTACTATCCAGAAACAGTACCGAAGGCATCCCAACTTCCTTAACAAACATTTTATCACCTTTAAAAGAATTTGTAAGAAACTTTTAATATTGCATAAATAAGCAAGACGAAGTATTTATTTTGTTGAAAAATAATGCTTCTTTTTTCGAAATATATTAGAGTTAAAAATTAATGAATTCAGAATTTTGTCGAAGATAACTCATAAGGTGTTTCTTTTTATTCTTTATTACTGAAAAAAGATATTTTAAAAGTAATCGGAATGAATGAGAAGCACCACCTTCAATTTCCATTATGACTACCTCAGTTTTATACATCACATATCTTAATTACTCATTAAATATTAATGCTTTGCGTAAAAACTTCCAATAGTACACCAAATGCAAGTGAAGCGTTAAAAATAAATAAAGAGTTTGATTTTAAATATGTAAATACAACAATATGCAAAATAGCGGTATGAAAAGAAAATTGCAAATTTTAAGTAAAAAAAAAATATTGACCTCAACTGTTCGAGTTTGAGTTCTTTCAAAGCTTCAAAGTTATTCAGTGGGATATAGTTCCAAAAGACACAAATTTCGAAACACAAATCGATTTATCTGCTATGGATTATATTGTAACACTTGGTGAGTTACAAATGCTTTACTGCTTTCATTTGTAACTCTTTTTTCGTAATCAACCATGAGTACAATCTATTTTATTTTAATCTCTGTAACAGCAGTTCTCAACCTTTCAGCATTTAAGATTTGGTTTATAGCAACTCCTTCCTTCATTTCTCATAAGATATCATAAAAAATGTATTTTGATAATTATTATGTGAATTACATTGTGACTTCATCTTACAGAGCGTCAAGCAAAGGACTCATGATTTCAAAACTCAAAGTCTCGAAAACACATGACGATTTTGGAAAGAAACTAACGGAAGATACATTGTGAAGGCGACAAAAATCCTGTGCAGATTTTGGAAAAATTAGTTACAAAAAATGCAAAAAATGCACTGGATGCTGTAATTATTTCAATGAGTACCTACAAATAGTGTTTTGAAAGCTTGATCGATCATTTCTAGAGTTAAAACGTGAACGCGTGTTTAAAAAAACTATATTATTGAACACCAAGCATAGTTTTTCTCAGGAAATTCAAAGGTTAGGCCAAAGTCCTACGGAAACAAGGATACAGTATATACTTCCAAAGACAGTTTATGTAGGATTGTGGCCTAACCTCTGAAATTCCTGTAAACAACTATGATTGTTGTGAAATAGTATTGTTTAAACCTTTAACTTTTCAACAATAGAAATTATTCCTCCAGCCATCAAAACCCTATTTATAGGTACCCCTATTTCAGTTACAGCATCCAGCTCCATCTGTTGGAACCTTTTATAATTACTTTTTCAAAATTATACACAAAATTTTTAGTTTTCACAATAACCGTACCATTTCTCTCATTCCAAATCGTCATTTGTTTTCGAGACATTCAGTTTTGAAATCAGGGAATGGTGGACACTCTATGAAATTTGCTTTTGAGCTACATGAATTTGTTTTTTATTTCGAATAATTTAGCAATCTTTAGGTAAATTAATGAACTTTTCACCGCATTTTTTTTGTGCGCTCTTGCTCAACATTTACACTAATCGGGACCCTAAATTTGAGCTGTCCACGGGTTAAAATCCGCTGGTTCAGTATATTCGATTAACTTAGACCTTAAATAAAAACATTTACCCTAACTAAGGTAACATGGTTTTTATTCTCAAAAATACAGTAATCATTCATTAAATTACCCAATTTTTCAGCCTGATGTATTTAGCTATTATCGCATTCCTTTCAACATAAAGATCGAAAATTTCAAAACAAAATTTATGTCAAAAACTTTTTCCATACCGATAGTTAAAATGTTGTACTTACTATATCCACTTGGTGGAAAGAGTAATCTTATCTACTTGTCGTCTGATCTGCACTTGAAAAAATTTTACTATAGCTGTAGAAAAATGTGTTATATATAATACGCTCTATCAGGGCCGTATTTAAGGAGCGTGTTTTTAGGGTTCAAACCCTCCGAAAATATTCAAAACTGTTTCATAAAATACTTTTTAATGACCTTTTTTGATGAAAAATAATATTATAGCTGTTTTATTTTTTAAATTTCTCGTTTACTTTTCCATTTAATTTGAAAAATGAAATTGTCGTCATTTAATGATAGTACAAATTAACTGATTTATCTGCAGTCCTTATCTTTATTATAGTTTTTGCAAATATTTTTTCATACAACAATACACCTTTTTAGCTGAGGAGAAGATGTTTTGTGCGAATCAGAATTTTTTCCTTCATTGATAATATGGTATTTTTTTTCGTATTAATGCCCCTGAAGCATCTACTGTAACAAAAAGCAATAGAACATAGAACCCGAAATCAAATTTTATTTATCGTATAGATTTCACGAGAAATGTGTTGGTAAAACCCTTCTGGTTACGACCCTGCGTTCTAGTATTCTTTATATGGCAATTGTTAGTTTTTTTGAATGTTTGTTCAAATGTCTTGTTATAGAGAACTATTTTTTTTTAATAACACAACATTTTTTACGTAACATGAAATTTTTACATCACAAGAATTTGTCATATAAAAATGAACAAGATAAATGCAGAGAAGTATATATTTTAATTTTGGGGTAGCAAAATTTACATAATTTTCGTCTTGTATACGCAATTTTTAAACCTCTTAACAAAACAAACATAACTTTTTAAAAAATTGAGAATAAAACTCAAACTGACGCAAATATTATCTAAGTCAGTCAAAAGTTCCTTTAAGTTTCTCAGAAACTAGCTCACGAGAACAAAAAGATATGCAAAACAAGCAAATATTGCGCGAGGAAGTCAGTCATCAAAACCAGATGGGTAAAGAACTCATTCTTTTATCACTTCACTTTGATACGTTCCGACTTGATTTTTGAAAAGGTTAACCTCAGGCGTTTTTCGTTCAGCATTTTCAGGCTGTTTTCTCAGTTCCTATTCTTCAACGCATATTTCAATTTATTGACAAGGTTTTTTTTTTTCCTTACAGGTGGCAAAAAGGTGAAATTTTCATTTTGAAGTTAAAGAAAAAAGTTTTTGTTAGACATCAAATATAGGTTTCATCCCTCACGTTTAAAAATAAAATTTCGCAAAATTCTGAAATTACTTATGGCGGGTACATAATATTTTTCGAACATCCATTTGTCATTTTAGGAATCAGAAAACTACCTTCCGTTTCCCCTTCTTCCAATTATTAGGTTACATAACTAAAAATGTATAGTTAAAACTTAATGCTATTAGAAGTACAGCTAATAAGCCTTTGATACATAAGGTGATTACACGAAAAGTGATCCTAGTGCAATGATTTTTTCTTTTTTTTTTTTTTCTTTTTCTTTTTTTTTTTTTGCGGAGTAAAATCTTAGTTTTAAACTAAAAAATGTCTGTGCTTTTCACCTCAAATTACTATTAAATCTGGAAAAATATTCCAAAAACAGATATCTGGGTCCAGAAGTTGGCAGGTCTTGTTAACTTGAGACAATATTGTGGGGTCACCAGTTTGTTTGTTTATTTATTTATTTATAATTGAAGGATGTTTTATTTTTAAAAACGAGTATGGCATGAAATAAAAAATAAATATATCATAAAACTGTTTATCTTTTTTTTTTTTTTTTTACTGTATGGAGAAAGGACGATTTACAGATCGATTTTTAATTTGCGATTTTTAATGAAACATACTTTTAATGAAATATAATGGACAATTACAATTTTTCTGCATTTTTTGTAGTGTAGAAGAACACAGATTAATTTTCTCTAAATACGTTCTAAAAAACTCTTAAAAATACTTTATTCAAGAAAATTCCAATCTACAACATCACTTGAGCACGTACCTGAATAGATTTACACATGTATCATTGGAAAATCAATAACATGAGTAAATGCGAAATATGTCCCTAATTTAATGTACTTAATGTGTGTTTACTTTAACTTGTTTAAAATTACTTTGTTTACTTAGTTATGAATTAGAACTGGTGTCAATAAAATTGAGAAGAAAAATGTTAAAAATTGCTGCAGAAAACTCCGGTAGTTCAAAATTTAGTACGAACATTCAGATTAATTTATTATTGCTTTTGACTAAAAACAATTAATTATTTGAAAATAAATAATATTGAGTTTTATCTCACTTGTGAAATATTTCCCCTCACATTCTATATTAAATCTGTTCTGAAATATTTTTATAAAATGTCAATTTTGGTAGAAAAAAAATCTTTTTTATAAATTATTCCTTTGGTATTTGCGATTATTTCTTTTTAACGTCACAACTTATTGAATTTAATGACACATTTCCCTTTTCATTTGTATTTTTACTTCGTGTTTGAAGCATACAAATAACTGTGTAAGTAAAAAGAGAAAATCAAGTTCGTTCTAAGTGTCCATTTCACTCACCCTTGAATGATAGTGAATACTGTTTTCGACCTTACAAATATAGGTAATTTAGGGTGGTCTTTATATGAGAGCTTTAAAAAGTATATAAAGTTTAATGGGCTACCTCGAGATTTTGATCTCTTTTAGTTAAAGATCCATTGTAATTATTTTAGATTTTTTATACAATTTTTAAGCGCCGCTATCACTGCTGGATATGCAATGGACCGCCAGCTCGTTTATTCCAACCATGGACTGCAGTTTCGTGTTTATTATGCACTCATCATCATGGTATAGGAATTGAACGAGCCGGAGGCAAAAATCCTTTTATAAAGCAAAGAGAGCCAACAAAAACTGGTAGCTAATTGTAGAAAATTAGATTACTGCTTTATACCCGAGCCTTGCCTCAAAATTTTCGAACTGTACCGTACCAAGTGCAGTCGCTCGTTGGTAATCTAATTTTCACATTAGCGACCAGTTTTTGTTGGCTCTATTTGCTCTATAAGAGGATTTATGCCTCCAGCTCTTTTAATTCCTATACCATGCTGATGAGTGCATAATAAGCACAAAACTGCAGTCCATGGTTGGAATAAATGAGCTGGCAGTGTACTGCCTTAACCCTGCTTAGGGGCGGTTAATTACTGCTTTATACTGTTGGATAGTTTAAAATTTCTGGAAAAAAAAAATACAGTGGAACCCGCTTAATGGAATAGAAATTTTGCCACGAAAAACTATTCTAATAAGCGAGATATTCCATTATCCGGTATTAAAATAATACAGTACAGCGGTTTAGTACCATTGAACATGTATCATATTAAGCGGGATAATCTTTTAACCGATATTCTAATAAGCGGGATCTACTGTAATCGAATTAACACAATTAAAAAATTATAAAGCCAGAAAACACATTAAATTAACAGGACTGCAAAAAAGAATTTGAAGGGGACCTTTTTAGGAAATAAAATGCAAGTACGGGAATTTACTTCTAAATTGCTTCACTGGTAGCAACAAGTATTTCTTTTGTTCTTTTGTCTTTGACGTTTTCCGCATGACTCTTCCACTTCTGACAATTTATGCTTTTGTTTCTATTATAAATTTTAATCTAGGATGCAGTCCCCTCATAGAGCGATGGCGCACTCCTTTCCCTCCCTTTCCGACAACTATAGATACCCCCCAAGAGCAAGACCGCAAGTCCTTCAATTGTCCGAACAAATTATGAACCAGTTAAACAGTATTATCAACTTCAAAATTTCTTCAAAAATATTAAATGACTGTTCGAGATTGATTTTAAACATTAAAATGTTTTCTCTAATGAGTGACTTTCCAAAAAAAAAAAGAAATTAAAGAAAATAAAAGAAAGAAATGTATTTAAACACACATGAATACTGTACAATTCAACTCAAGAAATATAACGATAAATCAATAAACCTACTAAAGGTTCAAAATTACATGACATTTCGCCAAAAGTACTACCAGGCAACAAAACGTATTTCGAAAAATGCAGCAAACGTTGTGCGAGTAAGTCAACCTTCAATGCCAGATGGTGGAAAAGATGTTTTCTTTCTGCACATGGTTCAAATACATTCTGAATTCTTTTGCAACACAATTTTGTTTATTATTGTCAGTTTTATTGTATATTCTCGTATTCTTTTTTTATCTCCCTCATTCTGCATAATGCGTTTCCTTTTAAGTGGTGAAATTTACGCAAGCATTAACTATAAAGAATACACTGTTGCTAACTTTCTTTTTTTAGCCTACTTTCCCGTTAAAAATAAAAGAAAGACGAAAAAAGTATTAAAAGTAGCTTAATGCATCGAAAAAATATCGCCAAGTCCAAAAAATATCGCCAAGTTAAAAAAAATATCGCCAAGTCCAAAAAATATCGCCAAGTTAAAAAAATAAAGAGGTAAAATGAATATCGAAAAATTAAAAATTTGAAAGTAGGGTATTGAGATGGGGAATTTGTGTGTCTGTCGGTCGGTCTGTCTGTCTGTCCCCCCCTAATAACTTTTGAATGAACATTCCGATTTGGACAAACTTTTTTTTGTTGGAAAGATCTCGGCGAGTACAGCTCATTCCCATATTTGATTTTTTGATTTGAACAATTTTTGGTTCAACTTTGAGCCGTTCAAATAACCGGTCCCGCGATACTAACTTTTTAATGAACAGTCCGATTTGAACAAACTTTTTTTTGTTGGAAAGAACTTTTCAAGGATACTTCATTCCCGTATTTACATTTCCGATTTGAACAATTTTTCATTCAACATTGAACCGCTCAAGCAAGCTGTCACCCCTAATAACTTTTGAGTAAACAGTCCGAAAAAAAATGACTGACTGTGCAGACGATTTTTTGTTTATTTATTCATTTGTTTTATTGAATTTATTGTTATTATTATTATTATTTTTGGCAGACGATTTTTTTTGTAACAAAAATGTTTCATTCACTAGGGCATTTTATTCTTAATTTATATTTAACAACTGGCAACGGATTAAAAGTGAAATTCGAGACATTTTATCAACGGACGAGTTTTTTTTTCTTTTTTTTTTTTTTCTTTTTTTTTTCTTTCTTTGATAAAATGTGTTTTGATGTACTTTGTACTTTTAATTTTTTTTTGAAAACAATTGAGGAATTTTTCTACGGAAGAACTGTAACAGTTACATTCTTTAAAAGGTGCGACAAAACTTTATTTATTCGTTTATTTACTTTATACGTGTCTATTTCATCTGATGAGAGGGGTATATTTTGCTTTTAGAAATCAGCTTTAAGTGCTAAAAAGGTATGTTTGACATAATTTTCAGTCTCAGATAATCAAGAGAATAATTATCAGATGCTAGAATGCCGATGTCGATGTACGGGAAAGTAGGCTCGTTTAGTTCTTGACAGAACTTCTTGTTATACTTAGATTTTTGACACATGTTATTTCTATTTATTTTTTAAAAAAAGGAAACTTTCTACTTGAATATTTTACGAAAAAGTCCCTTTCTCTTTATAGTTTCGTCGCAATTTTATGTTTAGCATAAATGAAAGTCATGAATTTTTTTCTCACTAATCGTTAGAGATTTTCTGTCAATGTTTGTTGATTTAGGTAACATTTTAAGGATATTTCAAAACTCAAACATAGGTTCCAAGCACAAATGAAAATTTGAATTCTTAGGTAAAACTTAAACACTAGGCATACAAAGAAAACTTTAGTAGTTGAATTATGTATCTATCTTTAATGCTAACGGATAATACAGCAAAGCATTAATTCCTCTAAAATATATTTAACTAATGTGAATCAGACTTTGTAAATACAATTGTATATAAAGTAAACATTATATAAATATTTTAATGTTCAATGTAATTTCATGAAATATACATTTGACAGAGAATTGTTTGTAGTAATATTGCAGGCAAAGTTAAAAACTTTAGGGTTATGCAAATATTATGATTTACTCGGTATAAAACTACGCAAAATGCTTCTGAAGCTCTTTTGATAATTGTAATTTAATGTAGTTTAACTAAAACTTACTATCAGTGTAAGAACATATAAAATTATTGCGAAACGAATACGGCTCTTGAAAAGCATTGTGCTCAACATCATTAACAAGTATTTGACCTAATGCATGTGCGTTGTCGTTTTACTTATTACAGTAAGTAAATTATTCGATGTTTATGCTATTCTGCGATAATATTTTTGTTAGGCAGTTTTTCTTTACAGCCATCCACAATGTTTATACTAGATACTTGACATTGAAATGTGGTATGAGGATGAGGGGATGATACACTGCAAAAGAAACTGTTGTTTTTACAGATACTACAGTAAGATTTCTACTTTTACAATTTATTATTTTACATAATTTTACAGTTTTAAACTGAAACATTTGCTGCAAGGATTATACTGTAAAAGAAATCCCAACAAAAACATAAATGTGAAAAAGGAGCCAAGTTCGGTTGAAACAACGTTTGGGCAGTTTGAAGCAGCGAGCGGTGCCACCGACAAAAGAGTTGAAATCTAACAGGCTCCAAGTTCTATAGCTGTTCTGTTAACTACAGTCGTGAGAGTTATTGAAATGTTCATTAATTTATTTTAATAACATTTCGTTAGTTCCTTTCATATCGGTTTCTTATAACTTGGTAAGTTCATTTCTAACTGACGGAAGTTGGACTTTTTTGAACGTAACTTCGTGACTATTAAAACTTGCCCAGTTCCGAAGCCGATATGAAAGGAACTAACGAAATCTTATTAAAATAAATTAATGAACATTTCAATAACTCTCACGACTGTAGTTAACAGAACAGCTATAGAACTTGGAGCCTGTTAGATTTCAACTCTTTTGTCGGTGGCACCGCTCGCTGCTTCAAACTGCCCAAACGTTGTTTCAACCGAACTTGGCTCCTTTTTCACATTTATGTTTTTGTTGGGATATCATGCATTTTTGAAAAGCCGAAGTAACGGTTATGCTTTCATTTAGACACAAATTAATACACACATAACATGAGATTTCAGTTACGCTGACAAAGCAGATATAACATATGTCATGCTACATTCGACATATTTTTAATTTTAATGATTTTACTCATAAGTCAAATAAATAATAGGAGACGCTGCAATTTATGATCAATGACGAAAGAAACAGGTAAAACAAGTAAATTTTCTTCGTGTTTACCCTATATTTTTCTTAAAAGAGGAATAGAATATGTTAACTACTTGGTTAATATCTTAAGTCACTGCAAGGTGGCATAATCAATCTCTAGAATTCGAAATATTTATTTCATCTTAATAAACCATTTTAATCTTCCGTCAAGGCAAACTAAGCCTTGAAACGCTTACAATAAAACATTTAATTTTAAACTTAAGTATTTTATTTTTGGCAACGTTTTACAAGCATTTTGGCGCTTTTGTTTGACGAACCATTTATAAAGCCGCCAAGATACTCATAAAAAAAATGCTTTTTTTCGTGCTTTTTTAATGTAGTTTTTGAACTTTTTAGATTTTTCCCATAGTTAGTATATGGAAATATACCTTGAAACCAAATTCTAAGATTCTGAGACACTTGGAAGTAGGTAAACATTTTGATGAGTGAGTGTATAATCTAAATAAGAAAACCGCCATATTTTCACTTTTCAAATAATAATAACTTTAAAACTAAAAGAGATATATTCATAAAATTTAGGATTATGGGTGTTCTATGTCACTCTAATAGACTTACAAAATTTAAAGCATGTAGATGAAGTAGTTCTTGAGAAACGGAGGGGTCGAAAGTAGCCCGAAATGGTTCGTGTAAAGATACACTAGCAGATGTGCAGCGCGAACTTGGCTGACACACTGCCGTGTGTCTTAATAGTATATATTTTGAAGTGTAAGATCTTTAACCAAAAATCTTACTGATTACATTTATCTTATTCGAGCTGAATTTTAACAAGCGATAATAACTAAAATACATTGTCAATAAGTTCCAGAATTACACGGTTTTACATCAAGGTGTGTACCTAGGCATTAGACCGATCCTGCATCCCTTCACTTTACCACTCAGCCCTTTCATAAAGTAAAAAAAAAAAAAAACGCTTTCACAGAAAAGCACAGTATTTCAAAATGCTACTTCTTGCCTCCAAGTTTCTCCTGTTGTTAAAAACCTATCTTGTAGAATACAATTTTTAATAGTGGCAAACCAAAAATTAATATTCATAACCTGTTACACAGTTTAAAGTCTGCAGCATAGTCTTTTTGATATTTAGGCAAGGATTTGTTTTGAAATCCTTTATTAACGCTATTAGTAATATATTTCTTCTTACTATTATAAAATAATGAATGTTTAGAAGAAATATTACTCTGAAGTCAGGAGAGAGGATTTACTACATAGCATTATGCTTCAAAGATTTATAAAAAGATGCAACACAACTAACAGGTATACATATCTTTGAATTTGGTGCATTGAAAGTTGCACTTGATATCAAAGCAAAAATAGCACAAACAAAAGTAGGAGGTTGCTCCGAACTTAGGCCCATGTTCTTATAGCTAAAATAAAAAAGTGTAAACTAATAAATTAACACAAAATTTGTACATTTTGAGATGTAACACATAAGTAAACATTACAAGAAAAAAAATTACGTATAAAAATGTTCTTGAAAGTACATGATCTCAAATTTGCAGCCTTGTTGGAAACGATTCATCTGCATTGGGAATTATGGCTATGAAGATGAAAACTACATGCGTAGAGTGTAGTGTTGCTACATTATTAAAAGCAAAGATTAAAGTAATATAGGACAAACTTATGTCCCAAGTACACCATTTTGCTTTGTATATTATTTTACCACATTTTTCTTGAAAACTCCTTCTCTAGTATGTGGCTATTTACAAATATATTTATTTTCTCCACAACAAAACTGTAATTTTTATTAAGTCTTAATATACGGCTCATTTGTATAGTTTAATGTCACGTAAAATAAATTTATTTTACGTCAACTTTTTATTAGAGAAAAACAATAATGTTTTCATTCATATTTAGGAAATTAATGAAATGTAGACAATTTGAAGTTTTTCAAAATCAGAAACGAAAACATTTTTATCTAAGGTTCCACAAAAACAGTAAATGAATGTACCAAAACTTCTTTTTGCGAAAGGAAAGAACTTTTCAGCATATACATGAGGAAAGAAGAGAAAACACAATAAAAAGATAAGGAAAACATTATGCAAGATATTCAGCCATCAAGCACAGATGGCGCGAAGAACATATTTCTTTCATCACATCTTTAGATAGACTTTCACTTGTTTCAAAGCTAGGATAGTTATTCTAACGTGCGTATATTTACGTGGCTTGGTAATATTCTAAGGAGACAAAGTTAGAACTGGAACTTTTTACCCAAAATGAGAAATATATTCAAATGTTTTAAAATACGGTGAAAACTATTTGTGTTCAAATCTAATGGTACTTTAATCTTTTTGGAGTTGTTTTACTTAGAATATAATAGAAGCGAGTAGCTGAGTGCTAATTCATAATAGAATGCGCACGTTGGAGTACTCTGTTTATTTCTCTTTACGTTTATTTCTCATAAAAATTATCTGATGAAGTAAATATTTTAGACTTATTTTTGATGAAGTTTATATTTTTAACTCCTGTAATTTTTAATACCTGCCGCGTTTTTGGAAATATAGAACATTTAAATTACAACGTATGCATGCTGAATACTTCTTATACATGATTATGAAACAGATATTCTGAATTCTATTACTTCTTAACACAATAGATTTAAAAGTTAAAAGAACAATAAAATTAAGAGCTACATCATTGCCACTTGTTTAAAAAAGGAATAAATTGAATGCTTCAACTTGAGGCTTAAAGCAGATGCAACTATTTAAGGATGTGTTAGGAGTTAAACTATTGAAATTTTGGTTAAGGACAGTTACTTAAAAACGAAGTATACGTTTTGCAATAATTTTTGCCCAGTTTAGTATTTAGACGCAGAAGAATTATGAACATTTGCCACTGATTTGTGGTTCACTAATGAAGATAGAAGTCAAACGTTAAGATAAAATGGAAAATAGGCAAACACAAAGCAAAAAGCCAAACAAATGTCAGAACCATAATTTCAAGCTTTTTTTTATTTTTCGTCAGCAGTCAACACGTATAAAAGGGTCTACAATTTAAACTGAAGCGTATTTGTATGAAGATATGCATGTTTTTACAGGGTGATTATGCAGTAGGAGCAATGTAATCATCTTTTTTTTTTGTCCATTTTCCAATCTCATTTACCTAATGGAATTGATTATGCCTATATTGTATTTAAAATAATGATAAGGTCAAGTCCTCAAAATTCTTGGAAACCCTACAGCATTGGAAAATCGTAAAAACGAGGTAGAGTATTCCGAATTTTATTTACATTGACTCTGGACAAAAAACGAATGGTCAACCATATTGTGCAAATATATTTACTAAAGAGACGCAGTATGAATGACCCTAGATCTGTTGGGGTACTCTTCCTCTGAAATAACATATTTCTACTGCATTTTTTTACTGATAATTTAATATTGATTAAATTCAGTTCAACGCTTCTACTGGAGGGAATCAGTGTATAAAATCATCTTCAGGCAAAATTAATCCCACGTTTCCGTCTGTGCTCGTGATGACCAAAATATTCCATATAACCTCCAATCATGAAATTGGGTACAAAATAAGTTTGTGATCCAATTGTGTGCAGTTTAAAGATATACTTTAAATACCGATTGTGCTTTTTTTTTTTGCGAAATTTTGATACTAATCTTATAGTAGTGAACAAAACAAGTACGGCACATAGTAACGCTAAGTAATAATTTAGATATCTGTTCAAGCGCAGAGTGTGAAATTAATTTGAAATCCAAATTAATTAGGAAGTTTTTTTTACTTAAAAATTCCTAGCATGCAAATAGCCAATGGAATATAATTAAATTAATACAATAAAACACCGGTTGAAAAAATATCCTGTTTAAGGTAATACATTCCAAAATTCCTGCACCATAGTAATTTACATCTGTGCGAAATATCTCGGCAAACAAAAAAAGTTTAAAAAATGTTTTAATTTTAAATTTATTCCACTTACAGTTATAATGTTTAGCCATGACGATATTGAAGTTTCAATTTTCTACACATAGAAAAAAAATAGTCAAATAATAAATGAGTAGTAACTGCATGCTTTTCAAAGAAATTTTGTCATTTTGAAAAAAAAGTGCTGTCACTTTAAACAGTGAATTTTTATACTTCACGAAAATGTATCCTTTCAGTGTGTTGTCATTTCCTGATTCCCAATCGTACTATTTGGTGACTCGTATTATTCTTTTCTATTTAGAGAATGAACAAAAACCTTCATTTCCAGATGAGAGCAAAAGCTATTGGGGAAAGGAAATAATGAATTATTAAATCCTTAGCTGGAAGACGCTTTTGTGGAGGCGGGTGCTAGCCTTGAAAATGTAATTGTACATTTTCTATGGAAAATAGCTTGACCTTTTGCTTTCGAGAAATCATTTTTAAATGTTATATGTACTTCTTTCTTGGGCTTTATGACAACTTCTTCAAAATTGGGAATAGTTTTTTTTATCTCAAGAGAACAAATTGATAACAATAATAATAATATTAATATTAATAACAATAATATACTACAATGCAACCTTTCTTGGCAAAAACATCGTGACGTCAGCATGACGTTTGCGTGACGTTAGCCTATGAAAAACGAGCTAGATAAAATTTCACAGCATATT
Source organism: Uloborus plumipes (assembly GCA_038373865.1). Classification (NCBI taxonomy): domain Eukaryota; kingdom Metazoa; phylum Arthropoda; class Arachnida; order Araneae; family Uloboridae; genus Uloborus; species Uloborus plumipes. The sequence continues at coordinate 40,949 of JAXGGA010002457.1, read as the reverse complement.
TGGCAAATTAGAGGAGATCGCTGACTGCTTGTGAGCTCTTATTGGCTCCACCCGTAGTGACGTCAGTGCCAAGTTAAGTTGCATTTTAGTATAGTAATTTAATTTTGATATCCCAAATTCAAAGTACGATTTTCGCAATCACGAATTGCGATAGCTGTGTGTGTGTGTGTGTGTGTGTGTGTGTGTGTGTGTGTGTGTGTGTGTGTGTGTGTGTGTGTGTGTGTGTGTGTGTGTGTGTGTGTGTGTGTGTGTGTGTGTGTGTGTGTATGCGGGTGAGTATCTATAGGACATGTACCCCTCCACCAGTGACTCATGGAAAAACAATTACCCACCCCCAATCACGAAATGTAATTTTTCAAGAGATCTAGCAAATGATAAATCAACGAAAAATAACTTACTCCTAGAAAGAATGACAGAACAAACGTTTTCTATTTTCTGAAATTCGAGAATAACTTATAACTATGTAGAGAAAATTTTGAAATTCACATAGCACAGCAAACTTAATGAAGTTAAGTTTGATAAAGAACACAGTATTGAATTAGATTCTTTAGATGTCAAAGTTTGTGAATTATAAGTTTTTCTTGCAAATGCATCGAATGTAGACTTTTATTCTTTGTGTGTGTGTGTGTGTGTGTGTGTGTGTGTGTGTGTGTGTGTGTGTGTGTGTGTGTGTGTGTGTGTGTGTGTGTGTGTGTGTGTGTGTGTGTGTGTGTGTGTGTGTGTGTGTGTGTGTGCTCCGTGACGAGCATGTCCTGAATGGTGGTGCAGCGAGAAACACCCAACTGCAGACTCCGTATCTAGACGCCACCAAATACTGCATGGGCCCCTTCAAGGGTCGGTGAGCAGTTCCCAGGTAGTGTAGTACCGGAAGCGAGACGTTGGCAATCTGTCAATATAAAAGAGGGCCTAATGAACACAAAGGTCCAGAGAGAAAACATATAACTATTCGCTCTTGCTCAAAAAAAATAGATATATTAAGTAAGAAAAATTATTTGCTACCCTGTTAAAACTACAGGTTGCACAAGACACCTTTAAAAGCCAAAATGAGGTAGCACCAGCGGCACCTTCGGAGGGTACTACTTGACCCCCTATGGAAGCCATGAAGTTGCCATTTGACTCCTTATGCCCCTTTGGAATTCCATACATAATCCATAGGGTGCTATAAGACACCCATAAGGCTCCACAAGGAGCCTATTGTCACCTTTAAGTGTGCCATAGGGTGTCAAGTGGAACCCTTCAGGGGGTGCCGCTGGTGCTACAACTTTTAACTCTAAAAGGTACATTATGCAACGTGTAGTTTTAACAGTGTATTGTTACTATTATCTTTACAATTGTACTGATGTGTCATAAAGAAAACCAAAAAAAAAAAAAAAAAAAATGCACCTTTAAGCTGAAAACAAGATAACTGCTATTAAAAGCGGTGTGTACATTGTACGATCATTTAACAAAAAATCGAGATTGTGCTCTAGATTTGACAGTATGACAGCGGGTATGCAAAAAGCTTGGAGGATCAGGATAGAAGTTCTCTTAAGTAACAGAGTGGAAAAATGTGTTTTAAATGCTTAAATAAGTGTTGTTTGCGCATGAAACTGATAATAAAACCAAGTTCTAAGCATTGTAAGACGTTCATATCACAGGTTATTAAGAAAGGAAGGCCACCGTAATTCATCGCAACAGTAGCATAACGCAGCGGGGAATTGAAATTCCTTGAACTCGGACAGGAATTTTGGAATAATCCAGAATTTCTCCAAAGGGTCGATTCGAAATCTGCAATCAAATTAATATTCGATTGCACTCCAAGCGTAACGCAAACTGTCCCATGTAATTACATAGATTTATTATAAAACATCTAGCGCTCTCGTAAATTAGTTGGAGCTCTGTAGCAGCTGAGATCAAAATCACGTCGGAAACGCATTTAAAGGAAATTTATTTCTCCTTCTATAAATCCGATCCCCCTCCCACCAAAGCATCGTTAGGAAACCCAAGGAAATGCGATTTCTTGAGTGCAGAGATTAAGGAAACCTTCCTTTGGGACTAATCTGGGTAAATGGGGATTAACTGAGTTCGTTTGCTAATGGATATTTATTGAAGTTGTTTTACTTTCTATTGAATGTGTATCTCATCGAATTGCATTAGGACAATGTTGCTTCTGATATATGTCCCTAAACATCAGACGTAGCTTGGAGGGTACCAACAAAGGTTATTTCATAGGAGAAATAACGTGGTCGATTCACACTCTTATGCGCTCCGAATATTCGTGCAGAAATGTTTGCAGCATCCTGAATACATATTTTGAATCAATGAATTGTGGTAATATTTAGTGCAGCAAAATATTTAAATTACAGTGAACTCTCACTTATGTGCCGGGCAAAGGGACCAGCAGAAAAAAGGCGCATACGAGAGAAAGACGCATAAGTGAAATAGTATATTCCGAAGTTTAAATAAAGCATAAGTTCTAGTGAGAGCAATGATTAGAATGCTTCTGTAGAGAATAGGTTGATATTGATAAAGGTCTACTTAAAAACTGCATAATTTTCTGTGAGAACTCATTTCAAACTCAATTCGGGATATTCAAAATGATAACCTATAGTATTTCTAGTCGTTGAAAGGCTTTCTTTTCAAATTTCACACCATTCACTTTCACACCGGAACAATCTCGCCTTTTTATAATTTGGTTAAAAGCATTACTGAAAGAAATTCTTAAATGTCTCACAAGTTTAAAGTTTGCAAACTGGACACCTGAAGACAACCACAAATAATGAAAAGGGAAAAAGCTTTAGGTATCAAACCTCAAGGGAGAGTTGCGCGGACCCGCTCCATTTCAAACTCTACTATGGTTGTCACTAAACAAACCAACCCCTTTCATTCACAGGACTAAAACAAAGGGTATGAATGGTTTTTCTCTCCATTGAATGCACGGGTCCTCAGCAGGGGGTGCTAAATGGAAAAACAGATAAGATATACCAGACTCCAAAATCTAGCTCATGCTCAAATAATACCTCTTACGAGACAAAAAAATACGAAAGAAAGTGGAGAAAATTCTCATTTTTTAAAGAATTTGTTTATATACACTGGAGGAAAAAAAAATCCCAACACCAAGAAAAAATTGCCGTAGAGTAATGAAATTTGGGTAATGCAATTGTCTAGTTAACATGTTTAATTGATTAAATGTACAAGATCACTGGCTAATTTAAGCTCAATAAAATGCTGTGCAAATGTGAAATTATGTTAATTTAATAGAGGGTGTAACTTCCAGAATTTTGAAGGCAAGCCTGCAAGCGTGCGTGCATTATGTCATACAGGTACCGAATGTCTCTTTGTGGTATGGAGTTCCATGCTTGTTGCACTTGCTGTGTCAATACTAGGACCGTCATTGCTGACTGTGGATGATGCTCGAGGTGCCATCCCATGATATCCCATACGTTATCAATTAGAGACAGACCTGGTAATTTGCAGGTCATGGTAACATGTCAGCACTCTGTAGAGCACATTGCGTTACAGCAGCGATGTGAGGGCGAGCGTTATCCGGTTGTAAAACGCCCCCTTGAATGCTACTCACGAAGGGCTGTACTACTGGCTAAATTAACAGACTGACGACAAATTTTCAGTCAGTGAGTTTGGGATAACCACAAGAATGCCCCTGCTGTCGTAGGAAATTGGTCCAGAGACCATAACTCCAGGTGTAAGTCCCGTGTGTCTAGCCCGTAGACCGCTTGGATGCAGGCGGTCCCCTGGCCTCCTTCTGACCAATATGCAGGCGCTACTGGCACTAATTCAGAATCTGTTTTCATCAAAAATTACAACAGATCTCCACTCCGACCTCCAGTGAGCTCTGTCGTGGCACCACTGCCATCGGAAAAGGTAATGGTTTGCAGTCAATGGAATACCGGCTACAAGCTGCCTGGCTCGAAACTGTCCTTGAAGTAAACAGTTTCTTACCGTTCCTTGGGTCACGACGGTACCAACTGCAGCTCGAATGTCAGCCGCAGATGCAGTACGATGCGCCACAGCCGTACGCAAGATTCGGCGATCTTCCTTCTCAGTCGTGCCACGTGGCAGCTCGGAACTCGATCTTCTTGAGGTAGTACCATCCCTTGCCCATAACTTCCAATAATCATGCATGGTGGAAACATTCCCACCCAAGTCTTTCTGCAATATTGCGAAATGAAAATCCACCTTCTCGTAGCCAATTTGTACGACCTCGTTTAAACTCGGTGAGCTGTTGATAATGGCTTCTTCGTCTTCTTAAAAGGTATTCCTGGCTAACATGAACGTAATTCGTTCAATTTCACGGAAAAATAATACACACGAGCTTCACAACACGCTTTTAAAACAAGCCTTATTTGCATGTTCTGAGTGACGCCAGCTGCGCCACACTTAGGGCGCTTTTACACTTGACGACACGACAACGACGAAAGTCGGACGGTAATACAGCAACGATAAGTACCGTGTCGTGTCGTTTATAGCACTGCTTTTCCACTCAAACGATATCGTTTCTCCGAACGGGTCATTTTCCATCGCATTTCATTTCGAGATAGCACTGTGCTCACACGTATATTATTATGGCTCCTCCATTTATCAGATTACGACTGTTATATTTACTTTAATTCCAGAAAAAGAAAACAAATGAAAAATACGATATTGAGTGCATGATATTCACAACTTTATTACATTCTCACTCACCTTGTTTACTAAGAACGAAACGCATACTCTCTGCTGGAATTGCAGAGCGATAAATGGCGGATCTAACTCCCAAAAGTTTGCCATAGAACTTTTTAAAATTAAGTCCACAGTTCGCCATGATATAAGTTGGTCGTCGCAATATAGTTTTGTTTTGTTTTCGTAATTGTACTGCTCTTTAGTACTAAGCGAGTGTATCCCCATTTCGTTATAATGAAGAGAATTCGTTAACAAATATGTTTCGTTGTCAATCGTCTCTTCGTTGACACCATCGCTTCTTTGCGAATAGATTCGCCATTTATCCCTCGGCGGCGCCAACACTGTCAGAATGAAAACTTGAGTTTTTTTTTGTTGCATTAAAAATCGTCTAAGCAACAATAATGAAACAAAATACCAACTAAAATGAATAAAATTGTTTTATTGCTACATCTTTTGTTTATCGTCTGCAAATTGAAGCTTATATTTATTAATAAAGAGATGTCGAATTTAAACGCAATTGCTATATAGTTCGAAGAAAGTAAACAGATGGATGAGTATCGTCCGGTTTTTTTCGGGAGAGACGGATGCCATCCGACACGAATGGGACGACAAACGACAGCGTTCGGTCGGAGACGGCAGAATCGTCCTGGAATCGGGAGATGGAAAAGCGCATAGCATATTTTAATGCATTTTGCGTGCTCCAATGTCGGATGACGACAATCGCTTACGATTTATCGTTGCCGTGTCAGTAAGTGTAAAAGCGCCCTTATGCGCGGAACACGAAATTTCAATCGATGTCATCTTTCAGTTGTATAAACACGCCTACCAAATTTCGCTTATCTAACACAAGTCTTTCTTGGTGTTGGGATTTTTTTTCCGCCAGTGTAGTAAGAAAAAATTCGGCGTATAAGTGAAATATTTAACTTTAGAGCGACGCATAAACGAATGACATTATTATTATTTTACTATGGCATGAACCGGGACCACTGAAAATCGTCGTATAAGTGAAAAAGGCGAATAAGTGAGGCGGTGCATATGTGAGAGTTCACTGTAGTAAATATTTGCGAAAAGTTGGGAAATTGATTCCCAGCAATGTTGTGAAGATCCTGTCTAATGTGTAATGTAAAATGTATAAAACTAACAATAACAACATTAGCAACAGCAGTAATAATAAAATGAATAAAAATAAATGTAATTAATAAAAAAAATTATTTAACAGGTTTTTCATCTGGGCACTTGTTTAACTAGTAAAAAACTCTTTAATATTCAGAAAAACGCAGAACTGCACCACTTAAAAACGTTTTCAACAACCAAAACCCATTTTTTAAATTTTATTTTGCAAATATTGCAAAAAAAAGTCTGTAGTTAACATTAAAATTCACTTAAATTTGATCAGTATACTACATAAAGATCTTAACTGCTTTATTTCAGTAACTTGTTTTTCAACTTAATTGCTCGTGAAACGAAACAAAACTATTATTAAGTATTGAAATTTAAGAATGAACTTTTAAAAGTTCTTCATATCAATTCACTTAAAATAATTCAAAAAAAAAAACTTTTTACTATAAAAGAAGCTAAGAAATTTTATTCCACTTCACTTTGATTCGGTCCATTAATCCTTACCTTGTTTTTTTAAACGGTTAACTCTCAGGTAATGTCATTTCGGTTTCTAGATTTTTCTTATACTTTTGGAAAAAAAGAAATGAAAATGTTTTTGATATATCTATCAATTTCTAAATTACTCCGCAAAATTATTTTGTTACTGGTTTGGCACAAAAAGCGTTTTAGTTTATCTTCCGTAGGGATTAATAATAAGAAAATGTAACTAGTCAAAAACTTGAAATTTAAATAACTGTGCCTTTTTTTTTTTTTTTGCATTAGGTCCGCCTTAACAAAAATTTGTTTTGAGCAAATGTTTCTCTTCAAGGGAAAGAAAGTTTAATTTTACGTAGAAATTTAGAAAATAAAATTATATAATGCTTTTAATGCTACACTGTTTATCATTTCTATGGGAAAAATGTGGATACTTTGCTGACTTAATAGTAAAATATTGAGTTGGAGCAACTTTGGAGTTGAAACAAAAAAACTTAAGTTGGAGTAACATAATATTTGAGATTAACGTTGACCATTTTCTAACTCATTCAGGTTATGATGCTGTAAAACAATGTACATAAAATTATAGGTTTCTGAAACACGAAAAACCATGCATTTCAAAATTACATAATTTATGGAGTGGAATAAAATAAACATTAATATTATTTTTAAATGCGTAAAATTAATGAATCAACTTCCTTAAGTCTAAAAAGTTTTATTACGTTTCATCATGAGTTGGTAAGAAAATGTGTGTACCTATTGTTCGTATTTAATTAATACTCATTGAAAATTGCTTTGAATTTTTAATATTTTAGCTTCTCATAAACTCAAGAAAATGTTTGGTTTAATATTAATTTTTCAACCCAATAGAGAATTAATTAACCGAACTCCAGCACGATGGAAAGCAATCATCTTTGCGGCATCCGGATTCAATGCATTGCCTACTAGGGAATAATTTCACGCAAAAATAGTTAATTATATACTTAGAATGCCGATGGATGAATAATGAGAAAAAATAAATTAAGGAAGAGCGTTATTGAAGTTCAAAAGCTCTTGGGGCTTTTATAAGCATTGTTCCTCAAAATTAATTGCTTTACATTGCTCAAAGTGAATGCTTTTAAAATTTCAAGATAAAATGCTTGATTGCGAAATTACCACTATTCATTTCCTCTTTTTTTTCCGCATAGTAGCAACTAACATTCTGAACCAACTCTACATGTATTTTCTAAATGAAAAATAAGTAAAATAGTAATTGTTTGACATGTCTATATGTGTGCAGTTTTTAGCCTACTTTCCCGTTAAAAATAAAAGAGACGAAAAAAGCATTAAAATTGGCTTAATGCATCTAAAAAATGTCGCCAAGTCCAAAAAATATCGCCAAGTCCAAAAAATATCGCCAAGTTCAAAAAATATCGCCAAGTAAAAAAAAGGCAAAAAGAAACAAAAAAATGAAATAAATATCGAAAAATTAAAAATTTGAAAGTAGGGTATTGAGATGGGGAATTTGTGTGTCGGTCGGTCTGTCGGTCTGTCGGTCGGTCTGTCGGTCTGTCTGTCCCCCCCTAATAACTTTTGAATGAACATTCCGATTTGGACAAACTTTTTTTTGTTGGAAAGATCTCGGCGAGTACAGCTCATTCCCATATTTCATTTTTCGATTTGAACAATTTTTGGTTCAACTTTGAACCGTTCAAACAACCGGTCCCGCGATACTAACTTTTAAATGAACAGTCCGATTTGAACAAACTTTTTTTTGTTCGAAAGGTCTTTTCAAGGATACTTCATTCCCGTATCTACATTTTCGATTTGAACAATTTTTCGTTCAACATTGAACCGTTCAAGCAACCTTTCCCCACCTAATAACTTTTAAGTGAACCGTCCGAATTGAATAAAGTTTTTTTTGTTCGAAAGATCTTATCAAGAATACTTTATTCCCGTTTTTAAATTTCCGATTTGAACAATTTTTCGTTCAACATTGAACCGTTCAAACAAGCTCTCACCCCTAATAACTTTTGAGTGAACCGTCCGATTTAAACAAACTTTTTTTTGTTCGAAAGATCTCGGCAAGGATACTTCATCCCCGTTTTTAAATTTCCGATTTGAACAATTTTTCGTTCAACATTGAACCGTTCAAACAAGCTCTCACACCTAATAACTTTTGAATGAACAGTCCGATTTAAACAAACTTTTTTTTGTTCAAAAGATCTCAGCAAGGATGCTTCATTACCGTATTTAAATTTTCAGTTTGAACATTTTTTTTTGTTCAACATTGAACTGTTCAAACAACCTTTCCCCACCTAATAACTTTTAAGTGAACCGTCCGAATTGAATAAACTTTTTTTTGTTCGAAAGATCTCGGAGAGGCTCATTCCTATATTTCACTTTTCAATTTGAACCATTTTTCGTTCAATGATGAACCGTTCAGAAAACATTTTAACATGAGCGCCTACGGAGAAATTTAAATTGAATGTTGATTCTGAACTTCAAGGCGGATTTCCTTCAAACTAACTTTGTAAGAAAATGGTTTTGATAAATAATGTATTGTAAAGTACTTTTTTGAATAATCTTCTGTGAGGACTCTGATTCCGACTCCGACTCCGCAAACATGGCGGAAATGCAGGCTCAGAAAAAATGACTGACTGGGCAGACGATTTTTTGTTTATTTATTTATTTGTTTTGTTTAATTTATTATTATTTTTTTTTTTATCAGACGATTTTTTTTGTTAACAAAAATTTTTCATTCACGAGAGCATTTTATTCCTTATTTATATTTAACAACTGGCAACGGATTAAAAATGAAATTCAAGACATTTTATTAACGAACGAGTTTTTTTTTTTCTTTCTTTGATAAAATGTGTTTTGAAGTTCTTTGTACTTTTATTTTATTTATATTTTTTTTTCTTTTGAAAACGATTGTGGAATTTTTCTACGGAAGAACTATAGCAGTTACATTCTTTTAAAGGTGCGACAAAACTTTATTGACTCGTTTATTTACTTTTTACGTGTCTATTTTATCTGATGAGAGGGGTATATTTTGCTTTCAGAAATCAGCTTTAAGTGCAAAAAGATATGTTTGACATAATTTTTAGTTTTAGATAATCAAGAGAATATTGATCAGATGCTACAATGCCTATGTCGATGTACGGGAAAGTAGGCTCGTTTAGTTCTTGACAGAACTTCTTGTTTAAGTGGGTGTTGCACGTACTCTCTCTCTGCACACTTTTATATCAAAATAAAACACGTATGTAAGACCTGGACTAGATAAAAAGTATTGGGATGGGCATTATTTAAAATTTAACTTTTAAAGCTGCAAAAGCATTAAAATATTTGCGAAAAATCGCGCGCTCTACTTTTTACGTCTATTAAATAATCGATGGTTTTTAATAGCTCAAAATAATGGTTTATTGTACCTTCGTACGAGAGTTAGAAGCAACAATTCTTAAATAAATAACATTTTAGACATCATCCTACAGATATAAAAGTACGGCAAACGGTGTAGAATAATAATTTGAAACTATAAAGCAAAGTTATATTTTTACTAGCGTCAGTGATCTAAAATTGAAAAAAAAAACCTGCATGGACCGTGTACAAAGAACAAAAATAGTATAAGTGCCTTAAAATGAGCAAAGAAAGTAATTCAAACATTTACAACCCTAGTTTGTCGCGAATTGATGCAAAAACAAGAATGTTTACAATGACTCATCTTCTAAAAACCGGCGATTTTAACATCATTCAAGGGATTACTTTCAAAATAACGTTAATATCACCAAATTGAACTCAAATTCAAAAAAAAAATATTTTTGTTCGTCAAATTGGCGGCCAAAACATAGCGACCAAAAGCTTATCTGTATATTTATTGTCAAGTAATCGCCAAATCATAGCATCACTAAAATCTGTATTTTAAGCAATTTACCCCAAAGAGGGGTAAAACAGCCCCTTGGGAACGATCGAATGCAAGGGGTACATCTAGACCCAACTCTGGGCCTATATGCAAAATTAGAATCGTACGGCTTACCGTTTTTCAGTTGTGCGAGATACATATTATACAGACAAACATACATACATTCATGCATACATACATACGTGACGGGAAAACTTGTGATAATTAACTCTGGGTCGGTTGAAAGGAATATTTCGGCAGCTTATATGCTCATAAGTACGTATGCACGTGCTGACTGGTAGAAAAAACTACTCAACATTCATTAGGGGGTGAGGAAAATATATATTTAAACCGAAATTTGAGTGGAAAAGGTTTTCTTTAATCACAATACATCCTTTACTACGTAAAAGGGAGAAAAAGAAAAGAAAGCATGTAACTTATTTTGCCTGAAATATTTAAATAACTTTGAAATGAACTATCTTTACGTCTAAAAATAGATCTGATGCCCAAAACTTGCAATGAAAAAAAATAATTTCCCATCTCTAATTTACTTCATTAAGTGTCCAAGGAGCAATGCAATCTTTTCTTTTGAAAAAAAAAACATTTATTATATCACAGTACTTGCAAATTGAAATTATATAACTTAGTTTCAACAAGTAAACTCATCATTAACTGAGTGAGAGGCAAACTCGATAAATATCCATTAGATAATGATCTTCATTTATCACAATTACTGGGCACCTCTGTCGATAATCAGCAGTAGCGTTCACTTAAGAAGTAGCATTTAGCTGGAAAGCTCAACTAACAGTTAATTAATCCTCGGATTACATCTTTTAACAAAACCTGTTTTTACATAGCTTAAAAGCAATAATGTGGTACATAGCATCCTGACATTCACAAAGTATGAATGAAAAATTCCTACCTTTGAAACATTACATTTTTTCTGAAACGTACTGTTAATTGACCTAACGTAAGTTTAGTTATTGTACTTAATAGCATACAAAGTTAGAAAATGTTTGAGAAAAGAAAAGCATCTGCATTCTTCTGATGTCCACTACAGTTTCGGAAGAAGAAAAAAAAACTTCACATAATCTCAGCTTTCCGTTCAGTTGAAGCGAAAAGTTATTCCTCTGCCCACACAGCTTCGTTGTTCACATTTTACAAAGTCTAATAAAACGGACATTCACTGGACTTTGGAAATTTTCAAGAAAGTTTTCTAGTGGAGAAAAATTTAATTTGAGCCCGAATGTCTTTCTGCAGGGTTAAATTCCTGTTGTCTAAAGCTTTGAAGCTCGGATGTTCTCTCTGTAATGGCGTAGTGTTGTTAACTGTATGAACTGAAACAATAAAAATAATTAATTCCCTTTTAATACACCTCAAAACTAAAAATTGAGCAAAAACTAATTTGACTGATTTACAGCAGATGGGGAGAGAAAAATATGGGATAAAATTAAACTCCATTACTGGACTTGTTGTCATTTTTGAAACTAAACTATAAGTGAGTGGGTCTTCGGTTTTCATATAAAAGAGATTTTGTGTTCCTAATTAATTGTGTAGGCGTCTTTATGGTTTGAAGATGCTACTGTGAAAAACATTTTTTATGAATTCCATAAATACTGTATTCCGAGGTAAATGAAACAACGGAGCTTTTCATTCTTCTATGTTTTTAAAGATGCAATTTTAATGTTAATTACACATTTGTGTGTATTTAAATTATATTTACTCAATAAGTTAATTTTTTGTTTGATTTTTCTTTTAAAATAAGATTACATTTTTAGGATTGAGTGGGTTTCATGCTACCTTCGGGCCACAGAAAGAAAACTCTTAGTGTAGAACATCTTTTGATTTTAAATTGATTGTTTACATGCTGATTATCTACATACATTAACTTCAAGAGGGAAATAATGGGGGTTTTAATTTACTCATATCAGCAGGAAATAAAAACATGCTTAGGCGAAAAGAAACATCTCTTCATTAGCTTACAAACTGCCCTAAAGTCAAAAATTTCATACCCGGTCTCTCTGAGTAAGTAATCTTGGACACAATGTTCAAAAATTTTGTACCTCAATTTATCCAAAAGACAGGGAAGGATTTTAAGTTGAAACATTGAAATTATGTTTTCCTTTACCCCATCTGAACTTACTGTTTTGAAGATGAACCTTTAAAGTGAGAAAAAATAACGGCTGGAGAGAATAAAGTGCTTGCCTCTGTGTCTAAAGCGCGATTCTTGTGGTATCTAGAGCGTAAGTACCAAAAATAAGTTTACAGAAATTTCCCACGGAAGCTATCAAACATCGTCAGTATTGCCCACCTGAAACTAGAGTTATAGTCTAGTAAATTCTAGACCGCAATTATCTAGCCCCGAAATTTCGAGCAATGCCTTTTTGAGACTCGAAACTATCTACACAAAGGTCCCCGGATAGTTTGAGAGATACTTCTATATTTTAGAGCCAATCTTTGTGCTGATTCTGTCATAGCGCTCTGGCTGTGCTGTAAAGCGATTTGCTCCATGCAGGAAGCGTTGCAATTTTGTACGCAGTGCTTTGTGCTGATCAGTTTATGTGTAAAAGTACCTTTCGGGATAATTTTCGACTTGTAAAAAACATTCTAGATGCTTCTCTTGAGAGACTTGGCAAGTTTTCTTATTTTCTTATTCAGTATGTTCTTCTCTGTCATTCTTACTCGGTTCAACTATGTGAAAAACCTGCATGAAAATGTTTGTAGAGTGTTTTTGTATTATTTGCACTTGTAACCTCAATCATTTACGAGATTAGAACTCCTTATTTTCACAGCACAACAATTTTAATGAGCATGAAATACGTTACAAAAGGTTAAAAGTCGTTTATCTGTATGTTTCCTGACCGTATATGCCCTTTATTTGTCTGATGAAGGATATTACGAAGGCATACTTTTAAGTGGACAAGCATCATCACAAACAAGAGTCTCTCTATGCCGATTCTTTTCTGTTTTCTGGTACATTTCAACCAAATAATAGTGTTCAATTAGTACCTTGGTATTGTTTCAATTCGTTATTAACAGATTGCAGCACATAACCATCGTAAAGTGTGTTCTGTAGCAGTTTTAATATGATCTTTATCAAAAATTACATCGTTCACAATCTCAAGAAAAAAAGCTAAGTTTTCAAAAATATTCCCAGCCTCCCAGTTTATGTTAATTGCTGATTTTATTTCTTCTTATAAAATGCCTTTTTAAATATTATATCGTAGGCAGAAAAACATTAGTAAAAAAAGCATGTACATGGGGTACATCGTAACTTTTAAGGGTCGATTTTTTTCCTTAATAAAAAAATTATTTTTTACATAATATTTTTTTTTCTTATTTTTCCTGTCCATTAAACACTGTTTGCAACCAGTAAACAAAATATCTTTGGAAAAAAAAAATGTCAGGCATTAATGGGTTAAGAATAAATCAATTAAAAGTAGTGCTGAATAAAACGTTTATTTTATCCAATGATGCGTTCTTGAGTTATGTTAATTCTGTTACATAGGTGTGCTTTCCTATTGTTGCTGTTGTCACTTCGGAGACCAAAGCCTCATCTGCTTTTCGAATGTCTTTAATTAGTGGCACCTCAAAATTAGTGGCTCCCTTTTGCAAAGCAGTCCGACTTGCCAACAATATATATCAGACACAATTTAGACTTATACTGCGTTCACAAGAAAGATAGACTAGATGCTGTATGAAAACAAAAAGATGCGTCATTTGGAAGCGTTAATCGCGGACTTGGCTTGAACAAGCACAAAGTGGTGCTAAGAAGACAGTGAATGCTAGTACTATTGGTGCATTTTTTTTATTATTATTATGGAGAAAATACTTAAAGTGGAATAGTGATAAACCTTCTGGCAACCTGTTTATTTTAGGTCTATATTTTGCTCGAACAGAGTACAGTTCTAAAGGGGCGGCGCAAAGTCACTAGCAACTCCGCGTCCATCACAACTGTTATAAGACACATTATACTGTCAGTACTGTATATACTGTAGTGTAAATTCCTTGTACGTATGCATGACTGGTATGTGTGTCTCAAAAGGGTTAAAATCATGACTAATACCAAAATGTTCAATTCCACGTTAAATATAGAAACAAATTGCGTAACAATAATATTTTTTGGAAACAAGACAACAAGTGTAATACAATATAGAACTTTGAACAACTTTTCAGAATGAAAATTTCACATTGTGCTGTTGACTTTTATCAAGTTACATGAATTTTTACATCACGCACGATACGTTCAATATAAAAACGCATAAAGTCTTTATATGTGTGTGAACATTTCTTTTAAACTAGTAAAGAACTGTATGTTCTTTAACGTATGCAAAATAAATGCTTTTATTCATGTGTCAATATTAACCGTTCAAGTAGCGGTGTTTCAAGCAAAGTCAGTAACTTTTGGTAGACTAATTTTTCACCTTTTCTTTTTCCTGCGATGCATAAATTGCTTCCCATAAAATTGACCTCCAACGCCTGCCTTTTGTCTGCTATAGATTTGTTACTTGCAGTTGACAGAAACATTTCTTCTCTTTCTCCATCACTAAAGCTTTTATCGTAATTGCGTAGCAAAAAATATCGTTTTGCTATCTTCTAAGCCTTCACAAAAAGAGGAAATTAAAACTAATTCATCCTAAAAAGCGGTTTTTTTTTAAAACTAATGTATTATGTTAGAAATACGATAATTAATATTTTGTGTAAATAATTAAACTATATTAACATAATATAACAATTAAAAATATAGATAATAAATTTCGTACTTGATTTGTTATTTAATTTGGCCACTTTTTAAAGGCATTTTTTAAATTTAAACGTGTATCTTTAATTGCAATGGAAATACTTAAAGAGTGATACATATGGTATAAGCAATTGCGTTTGTTAATAGTACATAAAAGTACTATGCTTGAGAGATCATGCCTTTTCTGTAATGTTTGATGAAAAATTAAAGATTTTATGGTGTTTAAAAAAAAATAAGTAATGAATAAATCAATAAATAAATTATAATTTTCAAAAGCTAATGTTGAACTACATTTTTTCATCAATTTGGGAACAGAAGAATAAACAGTATTTACTTCTTAAGCTCAAAACCTTTTTCAAAATGACGGTTGATTTTTTTGGTTGAGTTTTGAATTTAAAATTCATTTAAATGTTTTTTTTAATCTTCTTTTTTTAAATGCTTATCATTAACTTGAAGTTGAAATGTAATGCCTATCTTTTTTAAAACAACAAGTATTCCCGCATTCTTTGAACACAATGCTCAACAGCGTCACTTGAACCCTCGGAATGAGGGAAACAGGGAATCCGAAGTCCTTTTGATAGAAAACATACTAACAATTTGCTCACGTGCGTGAGTGTCACTTGCGACCTCCCCAGAAGTGAAAGAGGGGGGAGGGGAATAATGCGATAAAAAAGACCTCCAGAGCCGTGACGCGTATTGATACCGAATCCGATCCGAGGTACAAGTCACGGATCGTGAACAAAGACAAGCGATTAACTGAATAGCAAATGCGGAAGAAAGTGGCCCGCCCGGAGGAAACTGTGGAGATTTCTAAGTGAGTGACGTGACACGAGTTGAGTATCTTTCGAAAGGGACTGCTGCTGGAAAAGATCCGTTCTTCGTTAGTTTTTCTTTGTGCTATCAGACAGGCAATTGTCTGGAAAACGAAACCACTCTGTCATATTTATTTTGGGTTACATTTATGACATTATTCGTAACATGAATTGGGTGGTCTGTTGGAGAGTTCCGTCTAAATAATTGATCTCGTGAGTGGTATCAATAACAATTAGAATAATGACTGTAGCGTTTCGTTTTATTATAGCTTAAAACATGGCATTAAGTAGAAAAACACTAATTTGAGCAAGAAAAATAAGTTTTAATGACATTGTTTCTGGGCGGAAATATTACACAACAGTTATTGCAGCAATAACCAATCCGACGGCAAATCTCTCTTCAACGATAATACTGATGGTCCCGTTGAAATATTATAAAAAAATTATTTTTACAGCTTTTACTTTCTATCTAAAGCAGTGATTTTGTAAGGAATGTTGTTGCTTCATATGTATCGGCAACTTTCAATTGAGTTTTAAATATCATATTTAAGAAAGGAAGAACATTAATACAACAAAGATTACTTCTCTTCACGTTCCAACTGCAGTTTCAAAAGAGGTACAAGTTCTTTATTCAAGGTCGCCTTTAAGGGGAGAGTTACAAGTTCCTAAAAGCAAATAAAATGCTGTCCTGCAAAATTTTGACTTCCTTTTTTCCCCCTTATCCGCATTTTCGTTTGTTTTACCTTTGAATATCTTTGCTTTTAAAGGAGAAAAAAGAAAAATCAAATGAGTACCTAATACCTTTGGAGAGCAAATTGAAAAACTTATTGCTCAATTAGGTTGAAATTTGACATTTTACATGGTAAATTGGTGGAATATGCCGTTTCATGTGTTTCATCCTCAAGCATCAACAAAAACAGGCTTATAGCAGGCAACAAAAATAGAGGCTTATTGGGAGTACATTAAATGATTTTGATTTACTGCATGTATAACGGGTATTTTATAGTGTTTTGTCATTTTTACCGCTATGATGAGTACCCTAAATATGCTGTAGCTTTTCGACAAAAGCTAGAGAAAACAATAATGCCAGTACAAACATTGACCTAGAAAACGGCACCGAACCGAAATTAACTATTTTTAGTTAATTTTACATATTTATGAACTAGTGTTTAAATTTTTTTCCGTGGTCTTCCTACATTAGTGAGACCTTGAAATGATGTGGAAGGTTGCGGCACAGAACATTTAACTTCGAATTTGATGTCTTCGTTTAGTCAGTTTGCATTAGTTGTCAAAAAACGCTGTTTTGGATTTATCGCAGAAACCCATTTATCAGAGATTTTGTGGGCATAATTAGCTAACTTTTTTCTGATTTTTCTTTCAGAGTTCTCTGTAAGGTTTCCAAAATTAAATTTGGAAGAAAGGAGTTAGAGGAGAAAATAGTTTTTTTTTTTTTTTAATTTTGGGGGCTTCAACCATTCCTCAAAGAAATCGATACCCGAAAGCAAGTACTCTAGAGAAAAAAATGTTGTACTCGAATGTGCTGCCCATAATACGTCTTATTATTAATGGGAAAGGTGCACTTATTATATATAGAAAATATAGCCCGGGGACAAACGGGGACAAGTGTTTACCATCACGTGAAAGTTTTGAAACAAGCAAAAAATATTTTGTTAATCTTGAAATGTTTTTAATATATCTTAATTGTCAGATAGACTAATTTAATTAGACAAAACTTGCACTTTCCAGTATAAATAACATCCATCTTGCACAATAAATCATATAAAATTTGGAAAGCTTTAACTTTATGTGCTTAAAATGATGTTTAGCACTCTACGGATTTATTCGAAAACAAAGAGATACGTAGCTTCAACCCTTAATACTCATCTGGCAAAAGTGAGTCAGACATAAACAAATAATGAAGTATTATGTTTTGGTGTATTGTTGACATTATCCCAATGCCGAAGTTTAGATTTCCGAACATGACTTTTGGCCACCTAGCTTATACTAATCGAAACACTGTGCGTCAGCTTAGGTTGTAAAATACTTAATTACAAGCGTCGACAAAAGCATTGGAGAAAACCGAACAGGGAAAATTCTATACAATATGGGTATAAAAGAATGTTAAAACATTAATACAAAGGATTAACACACATAACGTTTTTGTGAACCTCAACAAAGTAAGTAACAAAAATATAATTTCTATTATGATAATTTGCTTAAATAGATAAACTGATTAGCTCAAAAGTATTGCATTGTATGCAGAATAAAATAAAAGAGTGTAATAAAGGTTTCCCAGCAAATAAGATAAAAAGTGCAGTCACTTAAGCCATCCTAAATATAATTTCTGAATATTTTAATCCCAAAGTGGAACACTATTTTCGAGTAATTCTCAAGAGAATTTTCTCTTTCAGCTAAATCGATTTAGTGTCCCTTTACGTAAGTATTTATTATGATGTTCCTTTGAAAAAAGTGATAAATGAATATTTAGCAAAAAACGCACCATTGCTTTAAAAAAGGAAACTTTTCTAAAATAGATATCAAGGAAAATATAACTTCATTTAGGGTATGTTGTTCACTTTAGTACCCACTCTCTAGCTAAGATTTTTGAAAAATGAAGTCTTTCAACATTACTCATTATTTTGCTTCTTTAGTTGATTTGCTTTATACATTAAGTTTTGCTTCCAAAGGCAGTTTTGAAAATGCTATCCATCATCATAAGCTTTTTCTTGTTTGCGAAAAATATAAAGTAATGGCATCAGCAAGGCAGCCGAAACTGTTTTACGGATTTATAAAAATGCAGCTACTTAAACATCTGAAGAAATAATAATTGTTGATATTCTTTTGAAATGTATAAGGAATAGGTTGATGCTACGTTACTTTCTAACGAAGGTGGATAAAGAATGAAATTATGATATTATTGTAAGGAATCTTTGAGAACTTGTTCATTTTTCTTCCATTAATAAGATTCAAATCGAAGAAGGAAATATAAATAAACAAATAAATACAATTTGAGGCAAGCTATATTTTCTTGCAGGAAAAAAAAAACAGCTACCATCAACACAACCTGATTAAAAAAACCTTTTTCCACTGTAAAATATTTAATGTAATGCTATTAATTATTATTATCGGTAGAAATTAAAAAATAAGCAGTTAATTTGTGGAAAAAAATGGTAGTTTTTAATTTTTACACTACTTGTTTCAAATTACCCCCCCCCCCCCCACTTTTTTTGTTAAATGCTTTTATTTGCCAAGTTATTTTTAAAGAAAAATTAACATTTTAAATTCACTCTTGAATTTGTTGAATTGTCTCTATTAACTCTGTTTCTATCAATTCTAGGTAAAATTATGCCGAGAAATGTCACAAGTATTTGCAAAAAAGATTACGTATGCATGCTGACAGCCTGGTGGTGATATCCAGAGACGGTAGCTTGTCCTTGTTATAGCTTCATCAATATGTTAGGAATAGCGATAACCAAGCTGAAAACGATGCGTCTTCTTATTTAGGCTGTTATTACCTTCAATCACGTATTTTTGATCATGTATTTCTGATGAAAATCTTGATTTTACGAGTTCAACACAGAATTCATTTCTTGCTGACTGCCGCTTTTGCACTAAATTAAATTTTTCTACTGATCCAGCTTGGATGTGACTATTCTAGATTGACGAATCCATAACAATTACGAAACTGTTGTCCGGGATGTCGTAGTAGGACTGTTGGTATATACTTGTTATTATAGGAATGTCAGCAGCTAATACAGTTTGCATTTAAGATGGTTAGTATTTAGATCCGGTAGTTTGTTCCTCTAGTTGGAGTTTTTTTTTTTTTTTTTTCGTATTTCTTTAGTAAAAAATAAGCATGCTACACAGGCTGATCTGTTATTTTAATATTTGGATTGCAAAGAAGAGTAGCACAAACTGTCTGGACAAATGATTTCAGTTTTTCGTAATTTTAAAAGAATATTAAAATTGAAATGAAACTATAATTACCTTTTTTTTAATGTGGAATAAACAGCATGATAATATTTTAATTTGCGATAAATTGAAAAGATTTTTTTTCCAAAATTAAACATTAAATTAAAATCATTTAATCGCTAAAACAATGTTACTCCCCTAATATTTAAGCAAAATCGTGTAAAATCAATCATCTTCCTAACACCAAAGAGAGGGTTGGACAGAAAGTGTGTTTTAAAAACTGCTGGTATGCTCTTGAAATGTGTGTCTTAGTCTGAATTTAGTCTGAAAAAAAGTATATTTGTCTTTTTAAAAGCTTTTTACAATACCTTGCATGGAGTAATATGCTTTTAAGTTTGCGATAAATGATTCATAAAAAAAATCAAGGAAATTGCATTTCTAAATGCATTTTCAAAACCTCCTTTAATAAACCGCCCTACTTGCAATATTTTTTTTGTCAGGTTTAAAACTGAATGTTCCGCAATTGGAAGAAAACAAAAAGTGCAACTGGGATGCAACTAGTATGAGGCTTGCGGGTGGAGAGTGCATAAGATGTAAAAATATCGTATAAGTCAGATTAATTTAAGTTAAAAAACATCGGCTTCCAGGTGCGTATGAAAGCTACATTTGGATGGGAAATTTCATGTTTCTATGCTTCACCGTTTTCAAAGAGAAACTCTATACAAAACACATACACAACTGCATATTTTTATATGCATAGGTGATGGAAAGTATACACTAAAAAAAAAAGTTGGTGTTTTTACAGTATAATCCTGAAAGCAGAGGTTTCAATTTAAAACTGTAAAATCGCAGTAATAAACTGTTAAACTAGCTACTTTACAGTTTATTACTGTAAAAATAGCAATTTTGCAGTTTATTACCATTAAATTAGCTATATTATACTGAAAAAACAACAGTGTAATACTAGCAGCAGAGGTTCCAGTTTGAAACTGTAAAATGCACAGTAATAAACTATGAAAGTAACAAATTTACAGTTTATTACTGTAAACTAGCAATTTTATAGTTTACTACTGTTAAAATAGCAGTTTGCCAGTTTATTACTGTTATAATAGCTGTATCATATTGTAAAAACAACATTCATTTTTACAGTGTAGAATAACAATGTAACGTCACTGCAAGAATACATCTAAAATCTATATCTTCGGATACAAGAATTCCTCTGACACAATTAGTTCGAAGTCTATCACTAAGTTGTGTTAAAAATAAAATATAACATTTATTTTGCACTTAATTTATTTAAAATCGAACTCTTTAAGTAGAACAATCCCGGTAAAAACTACACCTATAAACTGAGATTCACGTTTCAAGACTATTTATATTATCTTATTATTTGATATACAGGGTGTCCACTCCAATCGTGGACCAATAGCTAATTTCTAAACCATTAGAGATAAGCATATAGTTTATTTAGGAAAAAATCTCCAAATTACGAAAGGAATTTTGGGGGAGTTCAATGTTTTTCAAAAAATCAAATTTTGAAAGAGTTACGAAATTTAAATTTTTATACTGCCCCCCAGTCCTATCAGTCATATTTAGTAAAACATTCTTGACACTGTAACGTTTAAAACTAAAAAAAAATCACTCTTCTACCACAAAAATTGACCGAGTTATGACGTTTTGAAAAATCAAGTTTTTGCATTGTTTCATGACGTCATCGAGAGATCGCTTAAGGGACCGTATGCGAAATCCTTCAAAATCTTGATTTTTCAAAACGTCATAACTTGGTCAATTTTTGTCGTAGAAGAGTGATTTTTTTTTTTTAGTTTTAAACGTTACAGTGTCAAGAATGTTTTACTAAATATGATTGATAGGACTGGGGGGCTGTATAAAAATTTAAATTTCCTAACTCTTTCAAAATTTGATTTTTTGAAAAACATTGAATCGACCCAAAATTCCTTTCGTAATTTGGAGATTTTTTCCTAAATAAACTATATGCTTATCTCTAACGGTTTAGAAATTAGCTATTGGTCCACGATTGGAGTGGACACCCTGTATTTTTATTATCTGATTTCTAAATATATATAGGGGAGAGTGGTAATGAATGGGCCATGGTGATGAATGGGCCACTAACAAAATATGAAAAAGTATTCGCATGATTTTTTTTTTTTTTTTTGATGCCATCAATAGATGTAGCTATTTGTTCTACTAAACTCATCCAATTTTCATTCGTTTGCGCTGAGCCTTTTTGAAACTAGATTGGCATGGTCAAGAATCTGACTGAAAAGTAAGTTTTTCCCTTTTTAGTAAAACATTTCCTAGCTAAAATGTACCAAGTATTTCACTGCATACATATGTATAAGTTAGTCTTTCCATATCTATAAACTAATTTTAAGATGTATTTTGATGTTATTTAAATTCAATGTATTCAAAAAATCTAAATGTATTCCAAAAGTATAGGTGGGGCTGAATGGGCCACTATGTCATGGTAATGAATGGGCCACCTAAATATTGTTTTTCTTCCTTTTCTTTGGATTTTCGCATTAATATGAAACACAACTGACTGTCATAGATAAAGATTACTGTCGTCAAAATAGGTTTGTAGTAACTTCTAAATATAATTTGCAGATCTATATTACATTCCTATTGTACAATAGACCTCTGGTCGCATTCCGTGGCTTGAAAAAGCCCCCCTCTCTCCTTCATATTATATTCCTCACAGTACAATTTCATTTTCTTTCTTGGTAACTTAAGTTAGATATTTCTTATTCCCGATGTCTAGAAAATTTTAAAAAAAATTTTGAATTTTGACAAGTTTGAAAATGAAGATGAAGTTTTTGAAAGTGATTTTTAATATTATTTTTGAAATATATAAATTTTGTTAAATCATAGTGTGTATTATCTGTTATTTTTTTTTATACATATTTGATGTTATTTATTTCTTACAATCTCATTATTTAGTATTTTTCTGCTACAATTGGTATGCATCAGTTTTGATGTTTATATAATTTTAAATCAGTATGATTTTGTATCATCATGTCAAGTGCCACATTTATTTTATCATATTCAGCAAATAAAAGATTAAATCCACATGTTTTCATTGAATTCATTTAGTGGCCCTTTCATTACCTTCGATGGCCCATTCAACCCCATAGGTGGGGTTGAATGGGCCAAATTTCCAAATTTTTAATTTCTATTATAATTCATTCTAGACAGGTGCTAATCCAACTTTTATGACTTTTTTAGATAGCCAGATAAGTAAAGTAACTAAAACACCAATTTAGAGTTAAAACAAAGTGTTAGAAAAAATTACAAAAATTCAAAACCAAAAAGTGGCCCATTCATTACCACTCTCCCCTATATATATATATATATATATATATATATATATATATATATATATATATATATATATATATATATATATATATATATATATATATATATTATATATATATATATATATATATATATATAATATATATATATATATATATATATATATATATATATATATATATATATATATATATATATATATATAAACTAACTAAATAACTATGACGAAAGTTAGGCAAGATTTTGAAGGAAGAAAAAATGCTGCGTGCATTAAAGCAAAACAAAAAACATTGCTTTCAAAAACATTGAAATTGCTTATCAAAACCCTATTTCTTCGAAATATATAACATTAAAATATATTCTTCCTGTGACATCTACTTTCTCCTGTCGATAAATAAAAAGTGATCGGAAGAAAAACGGTAAGACCCTGCTGGACTGTACTTGACAAGGTGGAAACTCGACTATTCGTGACTGAATAGTGAAGCTCAAGAATATTCAAATCAGGTATCAGAGAGTTCCTGAAAACGTAACTCAAGTCCTTTTTTGTGTGCAGAGCATTGAAAGGACTTTTGAGGCATGAAATGGATGGCATATGTCAAGCATAAGCCCACGTCGGTTCGGTTTAATATAGGAGCTAACTTGGGTATAATTTATTTAGGACGAATATTTTAAGTATACGCTATCAAATATATGTACCAAAGGATTAGAAATCCGAACTTATTACGATGTTTTTGCCTTTATTCAAACATATATTACCACTTTATATTTAAAAAAAAAGTATTTATAAAAATTTAAAGATAACTCATCGAAAAAAAAAACGCATCTTATTATGTACAAGCTGTTCCTATAGGCAAATTGATTGTAAGAACACGTTGTACAAAAACTCATGTTTCAATATACCGTAACTGAGGGTTACTTGGACCCTAGGGGATTACTTGAGCCCATTACAGTAAAATGATAAAATCTAGGTTTGATACTTATTAGTTGAAGATTTGCACGTAGTTTCTCGTTTCTCCGCTAGGTAGAAGCACTCTGCAGTCTGTAATGCTAGTACCAAACCCAGATTTTATCATTTTACTGCGGGCTCAAGTAACCCCCTTGCGGGTCCAAGTAACATTATTTACGGTATTTTAAAGGCATTTAAAAAGCATTGATCGTTTTTTAAAACTTGTATAGGGCTATAAACTTTAATGTGTACCTTTGGGAGATTACAGATGCATGGGAGATTACCATTGCGCCATCCCAGTTGCATATTGTGCAATATTTAATTTTATTTTCAATATAACTGTACGTTGACATAGTACGTTGACAATATAACTGTACGTAGAGGACAACGTACGCACAAGTTAAGGCTTTTATATTTTATGAAAATAACACAACTGTTTTCAGGGACTACGCAGCGTGTTTCACAAGTTTTGTGGCTGAAATTTATTGATTTACTTGGAAATGTCATTCTCGAAAAGGCAGAAGATATATTTAAAGGTTTTACTGCTGGTGTCAAGAAATCCCGAATGTTCCCGGTTAGTACCAGATAGTTTATGCAGGATGTTTTTATTTATTTATTTTTTTTTTGTAACTTTTAGTGGTTGACTAAAACATTTGATTTCTGAAGTAAACAACGTTAAAAAAAAAAAATTATAAAAATTTGACAATAAAAATTAATGCGTTTAATGTTAGTGCAAGTTAATATTGAAGGCTTAATATTGAAGGCTTAATATTTGAGCTTACATGCCGTTATTTTTCCTAGATATATGTAGATAGCAGTTAGTTTCGATTAGGTTTAACGATTAAGTATGCATCAAATGTGTCAGTCTATCCAAAAACAAAGTTGAATGACTGTTTTTTTTTTGCTTTTCTTGGACAAAAAGCCATGACATATTTGAAAGGTCAGACCCTGAAAAAGTTCATTAACTTTTTGTTTTAATAGAAAGTGAATAAAAAGTATTAGTTTAACTTGTATTTTCCTAGATTTCTGCACAATAAATGCGAAAATAAAAAGAAACTAAGGAAGAATACCCTGTATGAAAAAAAAAAATATACATATATATATATAGGTAAAGGTATCATTAAGTAAAAAAAAAGTGTTGTAGTAAGTTCGTAAATGTGTGTACAGACACGCATATATAAACGTATATTCCCATTCCGTTTCGTTAAAAATTCTATTAAGTTGAAAATTCTAAAATATGTCAGATCTAACTGAGAACACCCTCGATCAAGGCTCACTTGAAATTTAAAAAAAAAAAAAATTGATTTGAAATTGCATAGAGTTGATTCGTCAAAAAGATTTTCATAGACTGTCGATTCGAGATCAAAAATGTCAACTGCGTTAACATCATTTGGCTTGAAATACTGCAGACAAAAAAAGGGTGTTGTATTTATTTTTTAGTCTGTAAAATCTTTCTAACAGATATGATGCCAGTCAGACACGCTGATACTAGTAATTTGTTTTTATTTTGCTTGGAGTGTTAAAATGTAAAAATCTTAATTGAAATAAAAAAGTAAAACATCAATAAGAACTGCAATGAGCAAATCTTATTTTACATTAAGTTAGATAAAACACAATAACACTGCATTAATAACCCCATATTGTAACGCCAAAACACATGATTGCAGTTGTCTGCACATTTGTATTAATTAATATTGTATTATTATCTTTTAATTTTCAGCACAATGGTATTTAATCATAGCTCTTTTTTAAGAGATGGCTTTATCTTGCAATAGCACTACAAGTTACAATTATGTAAAATCATATTTAGTAAAGAAATTGCATGTGTACTCTATTTCCACTCAATTTGTATGCAATGTTAAACGAGTATGATAAATTCGATAATGCTCATAGATAACTAAAAACATATGAGTCGTACATTATTCAAAGTATGTGCATATTATTTTTTAATAAATTTGCTATATCCATTGCAATTTGTTAATTATTTTCAGATTGCAACTTGAAGCTAACATGACTAAAGATAAGCATCGTATTAAAATGACATTAGTAAAGTACTGGTTTTTATTCTGTGTAACTATTTTTACCACAATGAGCCCTTTGCTTTTCTGGACACATTGAAAATAATTCTTTAAAAAAGGATTGCCGATCAAATTGTTGTCTTCATTGTAAGAAATGTTACGAAAAAGAGTTGCCAACTTGAACTAATACTGAACACTGAGCGTAAAGAAAAGAAAAGAAAAATTGGAAGTGAGAAGAAATTTTCTTGTAGAATTGAATCGTAAAAAAGAGTTTCACAGAGATTCGATTCCAGCTCAAAAATATCAACTGCACAAACAGCTTTTTGCCTCGAAATACGGTAGACAAAATAACTGTTTTCGAATAAAAATCTTTTTTTTTCCTCCATTTGCTCTTTTGCTGAAGCGAGGAAAAATCTTTGTAAGCAGGAGTATAGAGTATAACAGAAAACAAATTCAAGACTATGGATTAGAAGCTGGATTGTAAACTCGAAGAAATGAAATACAGTGTAAGGGAATATTTCGAATATAAAGGTTATGAAATTTGATATTTTCAGATCATTGAAAAAAAATGAAAAAGACAAAATAAAACATTGGTCCTTTTACCATTTCTAAGCCAAATTTGTACACGGGTCTGTGAAACAATTACATTTTAAAGTCCCGGAAATGTGTGACGAGTACTCATGAAACAACTATATACATAAACAACATTGGTAGCAGGACTACGTCAATTCGACATTAAATTCCATAGACCAGGGCACCCCAAAGTGTATTTCGCGGAACTCTAGGGTTTCGTAGAAGGATACGAAGCGTTC
Source organism: Uloborus plumipes (assembly GCA_038373865.1). NCBI lineage: Eukaryota > Metazoa > Arthropoda > Arachnida > Araneae > Uloboridae > Uloborus > Uloborus plumipes. The sequence continues at coordinate 14,240 of JAXGGA010002457.1, read as the reverse complement.
CTTCATGATTTAGTTGTTGAAAAAAATTCCACAGTAATCTGAGGAAAAAAAAACAAGTGAAACATAAAAGATTAAAAATGGTGCTCTAGATTTGTAGTACAGTCGAACCCCCTTATAATAAGAAATGCGGAAATACTTGGTTGGTCAGTCTGTGTGTCAAGCATATTTTTCAAGTAATATGGTTTTCAATTTCAAGAGATATTTCTGGAGTGAGCCTGCTCCCCCTTTCGTCTACGGATACTAAACAGTAGCGTCTCTAAAGGTAACGTTAGCTAATCTGCGTATCGACAACAAAGACAGCCGAAAATAGCTTTTTTCAAAATTCAGTGTCAAATTATCTCCGGAGAGAGTCCCTGTTTTCCCCCACTCCCTTACCATCATCAAAGAAATTTGAAAATTTCGTTTAAGCCATGTCAACTCGAACAACACGCAATGAATGAAAGCATCATCTATAAACATTTTAACAATTTTGGTAAAACATGAATCCAAACAAACCTTAGTTCCGCACCCCAGGAGAAATATCGATATTTAATTAGAGTTTAAAGGAATTTGTGACATAGCACATTCGACAACACCCACAGTCACCATTAGCAAACACGGCGGATCATCGACAGACTAGAATTAACCCCGGAACCATCATTTACGAGTCAAACGCATTACCGATCAGTACATCATTGCCTCCTCAAATTTCACTTTGAAGCTTATAGTCCTTCATGAATCAAGGTTAGGTTGCGATCATGAGACCGGCTCTTATATTGAGCCAGAATATGTTTAAATGTTGTTTGTTTTTTATGGTTTTTTATGTTGTTTTTATGTACTACGTATTATGTACTGCACTACTGCAAAGCTTGGAAGCTGCCATCTTGAAGGTAAGTGCACTGCAAAAAATAAGCTGATGTTTTTACAGTATAATACTGGCAACAGAGATTCCACTTTAAAACTGTAAAAGCACTATACTAATCTGTAAAACTAGCTATTTTACTGTTTATTACTGTAAAACTTGCAATTTTACAGTTTTTTACTGTAAAATTAGCTGTATTGTACTGTAAAAACAACATTATAATACAGGCAGCAGAGGTTCTAGCTTAAAACTGTAAAATACACAGTAATAAACTGTGAAACTAGCAATTTTACCGTTTACTACTGTAAAATTACTATAAAATTAGCTGTATTATTCTGTAAAAACAACATCCATTTTTAATGTGTGAGCTCAAATTCAAACACTTCTTATATGTGAAAAAAATGTTATCTGTATTATAATTGTTCATGAAATATGAAATATTGTTCTATGTTAACATTATAAAATACTTACCATGTATTTAAGTGGAATAGTTTTCTAGATTTACTTATAGCCAAAAAAATCGATAACAGAAATAATTAAGTTAGAGCGTGTGTGCATTATTTCATTTAGAAAGTAAAATACTAAATGTAAAAAGGATATGCCATAATTTTGTTTCACGAAAAATAATTAACAAAAATAACTACACATTTGAAAAGACACTGATGAATTCGAACTCCTTACGGAGCTTTCTTTATTAGCTGCCAATGAGCTGTCAAACGATCGGTCATGAGCTTAAATATAACGACCAGAAATTCTGAACTTGTAAGGTTTAGAAACATTTCTTTTAACCTCTTTAGAGCCCGAATACTTACTCTCGTAACAAACTTTAAAAATGTGTACCACAGTTAAAAGTTCATTCATCATCTAAGGTGCTTCGAGCTTTTGAAGTCAGAATTAATTAAAATGAAGTACAAACGTGCAAGCTTTATTTTTAATGTCACTTTCCAAAAAATTCACCAAATAGGGAACTATAACATTTGTAAATGTAGATAACATTTATAATGCATCTTAAAATCGTGTTAGTTTATAACATTGCACATTTAAGCAAGTACTAAATCTTAGCATTTGATTTTTCCATGCTTTTAATTGAGGAGTAAAATGTTTAAAAAATAAAACCTGAAATATTGTTACTGCATAATTTGTTTTTCACAGATAATGAACGCAAACTCGATGTAAACTATCATAATTTTAATTCTAATTTGTATCCTTTAGATAGCTGTTTTAAATATACGTAGTTAAAAATCTTCATATAAGCATTGTTTTTAAATGATAGTTTAATTTATTTCTTGTGCATTTAAAATTTACATGTACCTAATTAAACGTTCGTGATAAATAGTCAAAAACATTTTGCCTCAATGCAATTTGTCAATGTGAACTATTTGTCTGATTTTTTTTTTCATTGAATAACCACAATTATTGGGACATAATAAATAATATTGTCTTCATGACAGAATATAAATGACTGCTTTTTAAACCAAAAAATATATTTCCGCACCAAAATATAAAACTGCATTCGACTAATTCAAAGGATATCTATTGCGTGTCAAAAACCATATCCTTTCTTGAGTATATTACTGTCTAAAGGAGTGCAAAATGTATCGATATTTGAGTCCCCATTTAGCACTCCATAAAAAAAAAGATACCTTCAGTATAAATGACCTCGCACATCTGCACTACCGCAATGCGATGAAATAAAGTAATATTTCCCCGAAATCAATTAACTATTTCTGTCATTCCTCAAGTCACGCTTTTTCCTTCCCCTTTAAAGACATCTTCCAAGCTCATCGCTCTTTTATGCTCCAAAAGTAAAACACCGATTTCAATGCAGTCATTTATTCTCCACGTCTTATCTGAGCATCGGAAAGTCTGAAATGCTGCAAGAAAACTTGTCACCGCCAACCAGCCCAATTTTCATTTATATCACTCTCACGCTTCGGAAAATATGCCAGGCGACTGCGGAGGCATACGGAAATGTCACAACAAATAGAACCACCGAACACTTGCATTTGTCGCATCCAATATAGAAGTGTATAAGAAATGGGGATTGATTTTTACTTAAGCTAAAATCAAAACAACCATATCCTACTGTTATATTTTAAAGTATTTTGTGATTTATTCAAATAATATTTTATCAATGCTGGTTTTTCAATGTTGATTTTCTTTGTTTTTATGGTTTTCAATTTATTGCATGCGACAGTAAAGGAATATTTACGGATAAAGAAGGGATATAAAATACGGTTAAATACTTCTGGCAGATGCGTTTTAGATAAATGACTTTTCGTTTTGAAGTTAAGACAACAGAGTATCGCATTTTGTTTTGGTATGAAAAAATCGAAGTTTTTTTTTTTCACTTTTGTTTATTTACTTTGTGTGTTTGAAAGCACACATGCACCAAGACGCAGTTTAAGTTTTGTTTTGATGAAGTAGTGAGGAAAATAAGTATGAATTTTTATACTTCGATTTAAGAAAATCAGTTTCAAAATGTATAGAATATAATCGGTCTAAGACGATGTTTTGTGTAAATTTTCCCGCCTGTTTTGTTTTTCCTTTTTTTTTTTTTTTTTTGTATTAATAAGTCCCCGTAACTATTGTATTTAATTTATATCGGCAATTCTCGAATATTTAAGCATATACTTGTAGGGATATTTATGAGCCCAAGATAGGAAACAAAGTCCCTCTCCCTACGCCTAAAATAGTGACATTTCTTCTAGGCAGGAGGGAGAATATTTTGTATCTATGAGATTTTATCAGTTCTACAAAGGGACGTCTCAAAAGTAACTGTAAGATCTCCGTAACACTTAGTTTAAAGAGTTATTTTATTGTAAACATATACACTTGTAGGGCTTTTATGATATCTCCCCTCTTTCTGGTCAGGAGAAAATTCATGTTTGTTAAGATCAAAAAAAGAAAATTCTATCTGCTCTAATAATTACGTATATTCAGTGGTACCATAACATTTAAAGTAGTGTAAATATCTCGCTGTGTTGGACATTCAAGATACCAAAGGTTTCGCAACAACGAATGCATTATGAAGATTTCCTATACATAAATAATAGTTTCCAAGAGTTCAGCATGGAAGACCTAAATCCCTACACAAATCATAGCAAAGGTGACAAATATGTAATGTAGCGAGTTTTTAAAAGTTTCAGTCACAAATGGCTTTTGTGAAATAACAGCAATAATAAAAACTTCATACCACGCGTTCGATTGAAACCTTTTTTATTTACAATCAGAAAATAACAATTCAGCTTACATGAATTAAAAACAAACAACCACACGCGAATCCTACAGCCTCTTTTTTGAACAAAATACTTTGTAATACATCTGATTATTAGGAGTTTTAAAAAGAAAGGTTGTTGACAGCATGATACTTTTTTCTGAAAATTAAATCACATATGTTCAAACATATCACATTTCACTCTTCCCTGAACATTACGTGAACTAGAAACGTGGGAACTAGAAGTGGTTTAGTTTGTATTTTTCTGAGACGGGTGGTGGGAGCTATTATTGGAATCTTTTCGATCATCGCTAGGCGAACAGGCGTCGCCTAACGAAGCAATGATGAGGTGAGAGAGGAGAGATTTTTTCTGCATCGTTTTCGTCACGGTTGTAGTTGCTCTTCTTCTTCTTCCCCAAGTAACTTTACGGGGTGGGAGTGCTAAAGAAAGAAATGAGTGGGTGCGGAATAACAAATCGAGTCACTGATGGATGGATGAGTTGTTTTAGCTGTCTTAGTGAGCTGCTATGGGGAATCGAAGTCAAATTGGCAGGGTTGGATCGTGAAATATTTGGCGTCATTTGTTTTGGTTTGCAGGGACTTAAATTAAATTTGGCATACCAGGGGATTTCAGCCATTTAGGTAATGGGAATTTCGGATTGAGTTAAGTTAAAATTGGGAGACGGTAGACTTAATATATTTATTACTTGCTGTCATAAAAAAAATTGTGGTTGTTACAAAAATAATATTTATGTTGATGAAGTAAATGAAATGAGTAATGATTTTATCCCATACAAATATAGTTAAAAATTACTTTTAACTGAGTTCATGCAGACATCAAAAATACTATATTACAAAAATATTTCGAGCATTATTAGTTAATTTGTTTGCAATATCCTTGATTATCGCCAAAATTGTAAGCTCGCCAATCGTAATTGTAAAATGTCTCCTCCAGCAGAAATAATTAGTTGCATATTTTTGAATTGATAAATCAGTTCAGAGTTTTTCTATTATCGGTTTATATAATATTATAAATTGAGTCAAAAATAATGAGAAAATTAAAAAAAAATTGTTAGCTTATTTAATTTTATCAACTTAGTTTTTAATTATTTATTTTTATTTTTATTATTTCACGTTGAAAAATTTCATGCCATTCTTTTTTTTTCAAATTTTAGTTTAAATATTATTTTCACTGAGACAAAAATAACTTTTTGATATGAAAATTGCTCTTGCTATTTCTAACGATGCAATAATTTGAAACAAAGGGAGGGGAAAGAAAAAAAACTAAGCTAATTCACTTTGCAATTTACTGTTAATTATTCTTTTTTATTATTATTATTTTTATTTTTATTTTTTTTTATAAATGTACCAAAACGGTGAGCTTGTCAGCCTCAATATTTTCTCTAAGAAAATAAACTAAAAGCTGTAATTATAGCTTACTTAAACTTAAATAACAAAGAATTACGACTGAATACTTCGAACATACTAAAAATAATAAATGAAATCAAAAGGTATTTCGAATTATGATCTGATTATTTCAAGGGGTTAGAAATACTGCATGTAAAGGAGCTATACATAATAGTTTTCTTAAAAAATTGAAGCTGATTTTGGGAAAATTTATCTTTCGTCAATTTTTCTATCTTTAAAGAAGTGATCTTAAAGCAGATTTGTTGTCTTGAAGAGGGATTGTCGTAGTAAGGTATTTACTACGTAAAAATCTAATACAGTCTACCACCTTGTCTAGTGGTCAGAGCAGTCCGCCACGGATGGTGTGGTCTCGGGTTCAAGTCCCGGCTTGGGTATGGATGTGTTTTCTCTCTCCTGTCCTTGTCTTTTTACTTCCTTTTACGTAGTAAAGGAAGTATTGTGATCGCGAAAAAAAAAATCGCTCAAATTTGAGTCTAAATTTTGATTTTTCTCACCCCCGAATGAATGTTCAGTAGTTTTTTCGACCTGTCAGCACGTGCATATGTACCTACCAACATATATTCAGCCGAAAAATCCTTTTTAACCACCCCCGAGTTAATTACGACGAGTTTTCTCGTGACGTCTGTATGTACGTATGTGCGGATGTATGTGCGTATGTGACTCACATAACTCAAAAACTATATGCCGTAGAAGCTTCTAGCTTGGTATGTAGGCTCTGAGGATGGTCTAGTTGTGCACCTCCCCTTGTGGTTGCATTTGAATGTTCCCAAGGGGGTGTTTTACCCCTTTTTGGGGGTAAATCAGTGTTAATTTCAATGCAGACTCAAGTGATATGAATTGGAGCGACCACTTGGAGATATGTCGCCAAGTTTTTGGTCGCCAAATGTTTGGCGAAAAAATTATTTTTTGAATTTGGGTTCAACTTGGCGCTATTGGCGATATTTTGCGAAAAATTCACTGAATGATATTAAAATCAGCAATATTTAGAAAATTAACCATTGTAAAACATTTTTTGCATTGTTTCGTGGCAGATTAGGGGAGTAAATATTTGAATTGTTACCTTGCTCACTCCAAGCACTTTTTTAACACTTACGGAAACTACTAAGAAATTTACACGTAAAAGGAAGTAGTGTGGGGTCCATACCAGATTTTTTCTTTGTGTGAATGTGCTGTTGTGAAAGGCTGCCTACCCTATAAACGGGTCCCTATGGCATGCGTGTCCTGTGGAAGTCGGGCTTCACTCCAAATTACGGTACAGTTGGAAAAGTGAAGCAGAGCACCCCAAATTGCCAGCCTGGCTGGCACACGACAACAAAAAAATCCAATACAAAAAACGTTATAAAACCACAAATCATTAATAATCCCCATTTGAGCTTGAATTCAAATTATACGGTGATAATCACTTTAAAAAACATTTTGCATAGTTCCATTGAGTAAATTTATCTAGAAAACAGTAATTATTTTAATTGATTCAAAGAAGGAAAATTAATGTTTTTTTTTTTTTTTTTAAATATATATGTTACGGCCAAAGCCCGAAGTCGGCCAGTTCGCGAATTGGCCGGCCACTTCGCGAAATGGCCAATATCGCCTCAAAGTGACCGGCCAAAGTTTCCTTGATTTCGGGCTTTGGCCAGCCGGTTCGCGAACTGGCTAGAGGCGATCGGCCAAAGTTAGAAAAAAAGGTAGTGACACATTTTGTGTGTCATGACCTTTTTCACATGTCACATTTTGCGCTTGTTTACCATAATGCTAATGATAATCCCATTATATCTGCCACAGAGCAGGGGCGGATACAGAAATAGTTTTTATAGGGGGCCCAGAAAAGTAAAAGTGCTTCCCCCCACCCTACATTTTTTATAAAAAAAAATCTCACAAGTTCCTTTAAATTAAAAAAAAAAAAAGGTAGTGGGTGAAAAAAATATTTTAATATTTTAAGCCGATCAACTAATTAACCAGTGGTTCCCAGCATGGGGGCGATGGGTATTTAGAAGAGAAAAAAAAGTAGAAATAAAACTAACGAAAACCATAATTATAAACATGTACGAAACCGATTGTTTAGAGTTGATCGGGGTGTCTTGAGCTAGATGGCGTCTTCTGATGACATTAATTAACGAAGAAATTAATCAAAAACCTTTAATACATTTTTTGCGCTTTTTGAATTCGAATAAAACTAATTGAACTTAAAATTAAAGTTTAAGAGCTTCCTCCTTGCACCTAGGTTGAACCTTAGGAAGTATTTTGTCATTTATTGCTAATTTTATAAATTTTCAAATTGTCAATTTGTTTTAATTCAAATTTTTAGTTTCAACGATTTTAGTTCCCCCTGAGTCTAGTGTAGAAAAGAAAATAATATTTCTTGAAAAATGTACTTCTGTTTTTTGAAAAGTTCGTCGAAAATTTTAGATGTTTCCCTTCAAATGCTTCAGTTATATATCAGTTCACTTTGTGAAAGGAAAAAAGAATAAAGGTATTTTGATTTCTTTATTAATATTTTTAGTTTAAAAGTGATTGGTTATAATTGCTTTATTGAGTACATTTTACTTCAATATAAAGTTAGGTTTTTATATTTTGAATAATATCGATGTTCACTTGGGTCAACTTATTGTTTTTTAGAGGAAGGGGGGGGGGCGATAGGTGTCAGTCAGCGTCTTGAAGGGGACGATGAGGTCAAAAAGGTTGGGAAACACTATTAAAAATTATTTCAAATTATGCAATATTATTTAACCTAATTAGTAAATGATGCACAGTATTATTTAGAAACAACTGTTAATATGATTTAAAACAAAAAATTATCAAAACGAAATCGTCACTTTTCTCCATCGCAGATGAATGAATGAATGAATCGTGATATATATTATGTACCATTGATTTAGCAAACCCTGAGTATTCTTTTACCCTGTCTAACCCCTGATTGCTATATTATTTCCATAGCAAACTAAAGTGATGTTATTCAAATATGCTGTACATGAGCTTGTTTTAAAGACATAGTTCAAAAATTTTTACGAATGTTATGGAGAAATTAAAAGCAATTGAACATTAAACATATAGTAAAATTATTTTTATCCTTTTGGAAGCCCCCCCCCCCTCCCTAAAAGCCGCTACTGCCACAGAGTAGTTTTTGGGAGATATCCGCACACTTAGGCACCTAGGATCGTCCATCAGAAAAAATGCCAAGGTGGATAGTAGTGTGAAGATCTCACACCAAAAAACTTATGGTCTCTTATGAAAATTTCCTCTCCCTTGGAGAAAACAAACTAACAAACAAAAACATAATCACATTATCTACTGAATTAGTTTATTACAGAAAATTATGACTATCATCATTTCATACAACAAGACAAACTGTTATGGCATTTCGAATATTGCACAAGAGTTTGTTATTTTTACATCTGCAGCAATTTGTTTAGCACTTGGTAGTGCAACTGCATCGAACAGCAAGCACATCGCACATTGGCCAGGGAGTTCCGGCCACTTCGCGAAGTGGCCGGGGCCAAAGTCGCATATACGCAATTTATTTCCAGTACATCGGACTTTGGCCACACGCCCCGGCCAATGCGCGAAATGGCCGGCCAATTAACGAAGTGGCCGGACTTCGGGCTTTGGCCGTAACATATATATCGTCGCCACCATGCTAAACTAACGAATGTGAAAAATCACGTTTTTCAAGTTCGTTTTTCAAGCTCGAATTTTACAAATAATTAAAATTAAAATGAAACCTTCGAACGATAAGTTTACACTTAAAGATATCTATAAAAGTTTAAAAATTGAAAATAACCAAACACGTCTGGTGGGAAAAAGTTATATGCAGTGTTTTGGCTCTCCTGAAAAGTGCCAATTTTCACATTCGTAAGTTTAGCATGGTGGCGACGATATATATACGGATGAATTTATTGAAAAACTGGAATGTGTAAAGTTAAATCAATTTCACAACATTTTCTTTAAGGGCGACCTTTTTATGTTTTTTTAGCTTGTAAGTGACATTATTACTTCTAAATTATATAACTGTTGTACCAATTTTTATTTTTAGATAGCATCTTGCTTAGTTTTAGCACTTCCAAGTCTCGTTTTTTAAATAGTACTGCGTGCATTGTTATTTATAAAATATCCTCTATTATTTTATTTGTAGCGAAATATTCCGTAGTATTTATGAAAAAATCCAAGCTTAACGAAACTGCGGTGAAATAGAAAAAAAAATCCTTTACGTTCAGTATGATTTTTTTTTTTCAAAGGAGGAAAAAAACAACTATTTCTGCGATGCAGTAGCTATCTTCAACGAGAAGAAAACGTAATTAACATACCTGAAATTCGACCGTAGATTGCTCAAATTTTATTAAAATAGCTCAAAATAACTTTCTGGAAGCAATTAGTAACATATAAAAAGAATGCAAGGCAATCACCATTTCATTTGCTCGAAATTACAGCAATTAGGTCAACACCGAACAATACGTGACCTGATTTTGCTTATAATTCTTTCGGTATTATTTAAAAAGTACTCGACTTGAGTTGTTTTTACCCGACACTTTTAGAAAAGTTAATTGCTTAGAGCCATCAATGTACTGAAGAAGCGGCAGAAAACATTAGACTGAAAAAACGAACCTTTAAGGGCAAAAGATCAACAACTTGCAAAAGCCCTTTAATTATCAGTGGAACTTGAAGATTGTATCTTGAAGAATCTCGAGAGAGTATCTTTTTTTTTTTATCTTTTATAAACTTCCCGTGTTCCGCAAAAGAAATTTTCCACAGACGGTTCTCACGTTTTAGGGGGTACCTCAGGGTATGCAAGGGGCTATCGAATTCCACTTCAGTCGTGAAGAACAAGTGTTTCTAATATTTAACTAGAGCATATGTGTGGTGTGAAGTAGGGTTATTAACCCATAGATAACCTTGGAGTTTTGTTTTGTTTTTTTTTTTTTTTTTTTTTGAGTTCTTCAGAATGTATAGTTTTTATGGCGACAAAGTTTATTAAAAAGATATTTTATTCTGGCTTGGTTACAACTGGAATTGAATTACATTTCTCAAACCTTTTTTTAAGCACATATGTAAATACGTTCGTAAGACTATCTTACAAAACATTTTGGGTAAGTTTAATTAAAATTGCTTTTCGTAAAATTTTTGAGGCATCTTTCAGAATAGTAGTAACAAATGTATTTTTTTAAAATATAAGCATACCTATTCCGTTTCGCCTAATATTTTTCAATACCAAACTTCCTTTAAACTAAATTTTTAACATAAGATGAATTTTTACAATTAGTGCATTGTAAAATTGATATGAAAATTAACATTACTGGTTATTGTTTATTTTATATTCTAGTTAAGAGATCATGTGTAACGCTTAAATAGAAATATACAGCAAAAGCAAGAGAGACATATTAAAATAATTATAATTAAATTGAAAGAAAACAAAGTATGGACAAAGCATTTCCTTAAAAAATATAGAAAGTATAGAGAAAAAATTAAATTGAAACAATTTATTATGTTACTGCATCTCATTTTCTTCCTCCTGATATCGATAAACTTGAAAGAATTACGTAAGTTCGTGCAAAACTACCACTTAGATTTCCAATCCATTGTATTGCTTTTCTTCTCGGTTTATGTAATTTAATTAGGAAAACAAATATCGTAAGATATTGCTTTCGAATTTATCATATTTTCAGATTTTTCCTAGATCGAACTGGCAACAAAGTCCCAGCTGAAATACATGATGCAATATTTGTTCAAGATTTAATCATAACTTGTTTTTCATCCGAAATATTCTTCATTACTAGCTCAAATGATCATATTTTTTTTCAGAATTACTTCTCCAGTTTTTTTTAATGAAAACTCAATCTTAATCATTAGGATAAAATAACGTTTTCCTCATTTACGGGTTACAATATTTTTTTACATCATATTTTGTATGATAAATCAAATTATATGGTTTTATTTTTCCCATGCTTTGCAAAATTGAAAAGCTGATAAGAATAACATTTATTTGAAGTTAAAACAAGAAAATACGTTCAGAAATTCTGTGACAAATAGCATTTGATGCATTTTTGTTTTTTGAATAATAATTATGAGGATACCCTTATTTTAAGCGGGTTTACTTTCAGCGGATTTGATTTTACGCCGTTTATGATTAGACATCCTCTTTTAATCATGACGAATTGCCATTTATTTTCATTTTCGACCGTAATTGCTGCTGTGGTTATTTTTAAGTCTACTTACAAACAAATGAAGGAAAAAAGACGAAAATATAAGGTAAAAAAGTATTAAGCGCTGCTGAATGTATCTTGAAAATATCGCGAAGTCTAAAAAGAAAGATCCCCCTCCCCCCACCAAAAAAAACAAGAAGTTCTGTCAAGAACTAAACGAGCCTACTTTCCCGTACATCGACATCGGCATTCTAGCATCTGATCATTATTCTCCTGATCATCTGAGACTAAACATTATGTCAAACATACCTTTTTAGCACTTAAAGCTGATTTCTAAAAGCAAAATATACCCCTCTCATCAGATGAAATAGAGACATAAAAAGTAAATAAATGAATAAATGAAGTTTTATCGCACCTTTTAAAGAATGTAACTGTTACAGTTCTTCCGCAGAAAAATTCCTCAATCGTTTTCAAAAAAAAAAAAAAAAATTAAAAGTACAAAGTACATCAAAACACATTTTATCAAAGAAAGGAAAAAAAACTCGTCCGTCGATAAAATGTCTTGATTTTCACTTTTAAACCGTTGCCAGTTGTTAAATATAAATAAAGAATAAAATGCCCTCGTGAATGAAACACTTTTGTTACAAAAAAAATCGTCTGCCAAAAAAAAATAATAGTAATAAATACAATAACACAAATGAATAAATAAACGAAAAATCGTCTGCACAGTCAGTCATTTTTTTCTGAGCCTGCAGTTCCGCCATGTTTGTGGAGTCGGAGTCGGAATCAGAGTCCTCACAGAAGATTATTCAGAAAAGTACTTTACAAACATTATTTATCAAAACCATTTTTTTTACAAAGTTAGTTTGAAGGAAATCCGACTTTAAGTTCCAGGATCAACATTCAACTTAAATTCCCCGTAGGCGCTAATGTTAAATTTTTTTCTGAACGGTTCAATATTGAACGAAAAATGGTTCAAACCAAAAAGCGAAATAAGGGAATGAACCTCTCCGAGATCTTTCAAACAAAAAAAAGTTTATTCCATTCGGATGGTTCACTCAGAAGTTATTAGGTGGGGAAAGGTTGCTTGAACGGTTCAATGTCGAACGAAAAAATGTTCAAATTGAAAATTTAAATACTGTAATGAAGTATCCTTGCTGAGATCCTTCGAACAAAAAAAAAAGTTTATTTAAATCGGACTGTTCACTCAAAAATTATTAGGGGTGACAGCTTGCTTGAGCGGTTCAATGTTGAACGAAAAATTGTTCAATTCGGAAATGTAAATACGGGAATGAAGTATCCTTGATAAGATCTTTCGAACAAAAAAAAGTTTGTTGAAATCGGACTGTTCACTCAAAAGTTAGCATCGCGGAACAGGTTGTTTGAACGGTTCAAAGTTGAACCAAAAATTGTTCAAATCGAAAAATCAAATATGGGAATGAGTTGTACTCGCCGAAATCTTTCCAACAAAAAAAAGTTTGTTCCAATTTGAATGTTCATTCAAAAGTTATTAGGGGGGAAAGGTTGCTTGAACGGTTCAATGTTGAACCAAAATTGTTCAACTCGAAAAATCAAATATGGGAATGAGTTGTAATCGCTTTGATCTATCCAACAAAAAAAAGTTTGTTCAAATCGGAATGTTCATTCAAAAGTTATTAGGGGGGAAGGGTTGCTTGAACGGTTCAATGTTGAACAAAAAATTGTTCAAATCGAAAATGTAGATACAGGAATGAAGTATCCTTGAAAAGATCTTTCGAACAAAAAAAAGTTTGTTCCAATCGGACTGTTCACTCAAAAGTTAGCATCGCGGGACAGGTTGTTTGAACGGCTCAAAGTTGAACTAAAAATTATTCAAATCGAAAAATCAAATATGGGAATGAGCTGTACTCGCCGAGATCTTTCCAACAAAAAAAAGTTTGTCCAAATCGGAATATTCATTCAAAAGTTATTAGGGGGGGACAGACAGACCGACCGACAGACCGACACACAAATTCCCCATCTCAATACCCTACTTTCAAATTTTTAATTTTTCGATATTCATTTTACCTTTTTATTTTTTTAACTTGGCGATATTTTTTGGACTTGGCGATATTTTTTTTTAACTTGGCGATATTTTTTGGACTTGGCGATATTTTTTGGGCTTGGCGATATTTTTTGGGCTTGGCGATATTTTTTGGGCTTGGCGATATTTTTTGGACTTGGCGATATTTTTTGGGCTTGGCGATATTTTTTGGACTTGGCAATATTTTTTGGGCTTGGCGATATTTTTTGGACTTGGCGATATTTTTTGGGCTTGGCGATATTTTTTGGACTTGGCGATATTTTTTGGGCTTGGCGATATTTTTTTAACTTGGCGATATTTTTTGGACTTGGCGATATTTTTTTTTAACTTGGCGATATTTTTTGGATTTGGCGATATTTTTTGGGCTTGGCGATATTTTTTGGACTTGGCGATATTTTTTGGACTTGGCGATATTTTTTGGACTTGGCGATATTTTTTGGGCTTGGCGATATTTTTGGACTTGGCGATATTTTTTGGACTTGGCGATATTTTTTGGACTTTGGCGATATTTTTTTGGTTGGCGTATTTTTTGGCTCGTTTAAGTTGGACGTCCCCAAAAAA